>VDFB02113129.1:0-40422 GCA_007258455.2 Sequoia sempervirens
CTACAAACAAGAGAATAATTTCTACGGTTCAAAATGGAGCTTCTTACATGTAGAGGATCTCAAATCCCCAAGTTCTTACAACACATGCAAGTTACAGAAAGCTACAGAATAACCCTTTCACAATATGTGAGCTTGTCCCCCAAAAAGTTACCCAAAAATTAGAAACCTGCCCATAAATAGAGCTCCTCATTAGTTTGGAGCCAAAACAACATTCAAATTTGAGTTTAGGTGATTTGGTGCTGAAAATTTACAACATGAAGTTGAAATTTCAAAAGAGCATTTGCAATTGTGTCTTCTAGAAAGTGTGCCAACTCAAATATAATCTTGATCCGACTACCGCAAAACCGCTTGAACCGTTGGAAAGGTCTCAAGTCAATAACGCGACTAAAATTGCTAATGATTTTGGGGCAAGTTTTAGGCCTATCCAGAAACTCTATGCTCACCTAACTCAAGATTTTCACGTGCAAATCTGGGAAACTAAAACTGCAATATCTTTCAACCCAGGAATAGAAAATAAAAACCATAAATTGAGAATTTCATTACGACAAAAAGGGTATCCAAAAATGTAAAAACATCTAAAAACTGAGAAACTTGAAATTTAACTATTTTTGGGTGATGCAAGATTGCCCTTACACCACTGGATGCTCCTGCATCAATTACTAAAACCATTTTTGTCCTGAATCACCTCTTTTTCAACCATTTAATTAAACAATCTTCATTATTTAACTAAATTCATTAGTTTCTCCTATTAATTAAATGATCAATGTTATTTGACTTATTTAGATCCCCTTTCATGCTAATTTTCATTTCATTTAATTAGGTAAGCAAATTATTTAATTAAATTTCTTATGTCTTCTCATTTAATTAAATAATCTTTATTATTTAGTTAAATGTCATTAAACCCCCCCTTTAATTAAATAAGTTAATTATTTAATGATAATCCTAATTTCATCTATCTTGCACAATTAAAACTTTTTCTTAATTATCCAAATGGATAATTTCTCTCACTCTCCCATTTGCAAGGGAAAATTCCCCTGGGATATTCCTCCATTTGAATGGGAATATCTTGCAACAAACTTCCTAACAACTTCCTAATTTTTAGGAAGTATGCTTCTTTGAATCAATGAGAGTCATTGATTAAATCCTTGATCCTTGTCAACTTGCATTCTCATCCATTGATGAGAATCCTTGATCCATGCCATCGCGTCTCATTGGTTATCATCCATTGATTGATCAAATAAATCCTAACCATTGATTCAACCATTTCTCCTATAAATACTCCTCATTTCTATGAGAAAAGGATCCACTTCCATTTTAGCAATGTTATGTTGCACATTTGAATACTCACTTTCATCCATTTGCATCCATTTTAGCTTACATTTCATCCATTTTCATTAATATTCATCCATGGAATCCGTTTAAAAGCTTGTTTCAACTAAGGGGTTGGAAAAGGGATGATATTCCACATCAATGCAACACCAATCCCCCAATGGGATGAGGTTTTAGTCATTAGAAACTAGTTTTCCTTGAGCATTTATTGTTTGTTTATGTTTAAATAATTTCTCTATTTGATGATTTCAAGTATTTCATTGGGAGTTTGATGCAACTAGCTAAATCTTGGTTCATTTAGTATGGATCTAGTAGGTTTAGCTTAGATTATGATAATGCTCACACAGGCATGTGCAATAATGGTTATAACATGTAGAATTCAAATCTTGCATGTGGTGTTAAGTTAGGACTTGATTAAGCTTCCTATGGTAGTACATGGTATCATGTTATTTTGGTGGTGATAAAATTTGTTTTTGGACCAACTTGAACTACATGTTTCATGTAATTTTGAATTTAGATCCACCTTATGTCGTCTTGGCTATTTGCAGATCCCTAGTCAACATAGAATAGTGTTAATGTAATGTCATGTATATATTTCAAATGTTCAAATGCATTGTATGTGTGTGTGTGTTTGTTCGCATGAATGAGAATTACACCTATGTGAAGAAGAGTTGGTTGCTAGTGCAAATTGAAGAGAAGGCGGTGAAGATAAAAGGAGGAGTTGCATTTCTATGTGTGTGCCAATATCAAAAGATCATATGTACTGAAGAATAGTGTTAGTTGTGAATCTGTCATGTGTTGTGTTACTTTGAGGATCCACAAAGTTATATACTTGTAATCTGGTAGGATTGGTATTCTACATACTATATTGATTCAATTGTGGATTGGTGTCTCTAGTAGGTTGGTGCCTACAAACACATGACTGGTGTCTCTGGTAGGTTGGTACCTACTTCAATGTGTAAAATCCACTTGTTTATTTCTACATTGTGAGGTAGGATTTGGACAATAGATCTAAGTAGCTATTCTCACCATGGTTTTCCCATCTTGGGTTTCCACGTATATCTAGTGTTCATTTGTGTGCTTTATACTTTTATGTTTTAATTGCTTATGTGGGGTTTGGTGTGAAGAATAATATATTCTGATGATTGTGGCAGAGTTAAGAATTTCAAATAGATTTGATCTACTAATTCACCCCCCCTCTTAGTAGATTGTATTCCCTTCATAAGAAAGGGTGTATAAACATGTATCAAGTAGCATTCCTACCATAGTTGCACATAAAAAAAATACACTTGAGATTCAAAATACAAAAATAATACCTACCATCTCCAAGCATGGATGTTGGAATCAACTACAATAGGAGTTTAGAACTAACATTGGAAATTGTATGGAATCAAAAAGAATAAAGACACTAAAATAAGTATCATAGTACTTAGAGAAACCACAAAAAGAAGGATAAAATCAAGGTTTCAAGGATCAAGACCATTGATAAATTTTTGCACATACATATTGAGGAAATTCCCCAGTCATTCATAGTGGATTTCCTAGTATACATATTGAAAATTATTACCTAGATAAAAATATTTTGAAGATTGTCCATTATATTGCTCAATATTAGAGATGATAAGGAAACTAAGAGCAAAATATGATAAAAAAACATTTTAAGATGGATGAAGAGAAAGATAAATATGTTGTAAGGAATTTAAATGCAATTAAAAAATTAGAGATGAAGGACCAAGTACTGCCACTATATTTGAGTAATTGATATCTTTATCCTACTCATGAGAGGATAATAATAGAGGAATCTAGGGAGTTGTTGTAATGTATCAAAAAGGAGGAGCTACGAAACATATCATTCAATGATGTAAAAAGTAAGGCATAAATAAAAGATTAATATGAAAGGAAGCAAAAGGTATACTTGGTGCATAAGAAGGATGTTTCACACATCATGATAAAGCTATTTGAATTGTTAAAAAAAAAAATTAGTGAAACCATCATTGAAGGAAATAGAGAAGTTTGCTTGGTAAGTTCAATAGGTAGAACTATAAAATTAAATTATTAATATGGATATAATCTTGTTATGAACATAAAATTGATGGCCCTTTTGACTCTACAATAAATATTCTATTCTAAGAAGCTTGAAAGAAACAAAGAATAAAAAAATCCAGATCATCCTAACAATTCTAATTTTGTTAGATTATGATAATACAAATACCAATAAAATAATTTATCAATTTACACTAGACATTTTAAATATTCAAAACATATTTATACATATGATATCTTAAATGAATTCTTAAAATTACCACTAAACTACAATTGATAACTATACATTAATAACTTTGAGAATTAAGAATCCTCTCCTCCCAAGCTTGGAGACAATGATATCAATTGGAAAGGAGCAACGAAAGCCATACATGATCCAAAGGTAACCCATTTCATCAAGCTAGAAGATAGCAATAGATCCTACGTAACCCTGATGCTTTGGTTGACAGGACTATAGAGAAGTTAGGACAAAAGGATAGTCTTACAGACTAAGACATTTGAGGCTACCATTATAACAAGAGTCCCATCTCTCTCTTACAGGGAAATTAAAAGTATCCAGAATTTGGAAGATTGAGAAGACTGTCAAATTCGACAGTTGTGCAACTCTTCAATGGATGACAACTAATCTGCTTTATTGACCGTCCTTGGATGGAAGGAAATAATAAAGTGAGACCATTGAGGATGGTTAAAAGACAATAAATATCTTCAGTTCTTTTACTTGAGAAGTAGATCAGCTCTAGTAGATTCAGACTTTCTGCAAGAAGATATCTGACAGGAATGTAATATTTATCATGTAATATTTAAGATGTAAGGAATGCGTCAATAGGTTTACCGGTGTAAAAGTTGTGCTTGTAAAATAGTTCAGGTAACATGTCATAAAGAAGTTTCACGTACTTGTAAAACTGTCAAAGACGTGAAACAGGTTTCACGTTAAAATGTGAACTGACAAGACTACTTATAAAATAGCCTATCAACTAATTACATCTTCACTTCTTCACAATGTATTTATATATCAATATTTTAATCAACACTATAGCCTTTGTTAATAGCCTTTGTTTAAAAGCTGCAGAAGTATGGTAGATATTAGTTTTCCACTGTGATACCTCCCTTATGACATAATTGTATCAATACTAAGGACAAGTACCCTTTCTAACTGATGAAATCATGTCATTGAATCCCTTTTTTCTTTTCTGGGTGGCCTCCTATTGACTTTAGGTCTTGTCATGGTGCTTTGTATTTATTCATTTCTGGCATTTCTCTGCATATTTCTGTGCTTTCGCCTGATCAGAGCAAATGTCTTTTTCCTGCATATTGATTACATGATTTTGGCCAATTAAGGGAAATGGAGCCTTTAATGTGTAGGTAACTACCCTTACGTCTAATCGTATAACAGAAAGCTAACTCATATTGGTCACATCAGCACGGATACTTGTAATCACAATTTATTTTCCTATTTATATTTGGATTTGTTCACACTTATATTAAAAACCTGGTGTGGGCTGCTTTTTGGAAACTAGACCGGAATTTGTAATTGTAATAAAATATAATATATAGGAATTGTTTTCATTGAAGAATTTTTTTCTTGAGATTATATGATAATGTGAACACCAATAATATAATAGATATGAATAATGAAATTTGGTTATTAATTGAAAGATGTGTGTTTTAGAAATAGATGTTTTTAAGAGTTGTGATGATTTACATATCTTGGAGTTCTTAACAAGATCTTATTAATGATATCGATTTTATGAGTAAAATAAATGTGATGAATTGTGCATATTATTGGTTCATTTAAGCATGTAAATTTATCATATCTAATATGATAAACTAGAAAACCCATGTAAGTATGTGGTGTGCGATCTATGAAAGTAAAGAAAAAATGCTTAAGAATGTAGAGCCTTGGAGGAGATAAAAGAAAGTATACAAATAAATGTCTTTCCATTCCAACGTAGTTGCATGTAACAAAAATATGTAGAAATAGAAAAATACACCTTAGATCCAAAATCCAAAAAAGATTCCTACCACCTCCAAACATGGAGGTTAAAATCAACTAGGAGGTTGGAACTAAAATTAGGAAGAGGATGAGAACAATGGCACTAGAATAACTAGCATGATGCTCACAACAACAACAACAACAATATGGATAGAGATCAAGGTTTCAAGGACCAAGACCATTCAAAAGATTTTACACGTGTTGTAAGTAGTATGTATCTTTGTGCAAGGAAGATCAATAGTAACCAGCTCCAAGAATTTTTTCTCATCATTTTTTATAAAGAGGGTCCTCTAGTTGGCTCATTATGACAAGCTTTCATTACGTTTAGAATTGCATCCTCCCTTATGTGCCTACACAACACCAAATATGGACCACATTTAAACAAAATATTATTAAACCATTTAAATGTTGTAGTATCTCTTATTAGTTTCCTTGTCTTCTTAGTAGTGAAATTAGGTGGAAGTTCCCCTATGGCCAAATAGTTTTCCAAGTCTATAAACCATGGTCTATGTGTAGAAACAACAAAGTTTTTTTCATCTAGAAATTCATTCCACATATGTTCATGCTCTTCTTTTGAGTGATCAATTATGGATAGAAAATCAACCACTACAATACATTTTTAGTTTTATCTATTATGGCTACATTAAATTCTTGCAATAGCAATATTCAACGAATTATTCTCCCACACACTATTGTTCTATATAATAATTTTATTAAATGGAAAAATGATTAGTGTAGATAGCACAACCTTATACAATGAAATATAATAAATTTCTTATTGATGGCATAGACCATTGCTAGAAATTCATGTTTAGTGGTAGCGTAGTTGCATTTTGTGAGGGTTAAATTTAAATTTGATGAAGTATATTACATATTTTACTCCATTTTCATCTTCTTGACCTAATATTACACTTATCCCATCATTTTAAGTGTTTTCTTATATATAGAAGAGTAATTTCCAATCACGGCCTTTTAGTACTAGGGTGGATATTACCTCTCTTTAATTTTCTCAAAATATTTTTGGCACTCTTCTACCCAATTGAATTCTGCATTTTTTAAAGGAGGGGAACATTGGGAGCTACTAGCTTACTAATTTTGTTGATAAACATTTAATCATATTTGGCATGCCCTAAGAAGCTATGCACATTTTCTTGTCACTGGAGGCTCCAATTGGGTAATGACTTCTACCTTTTTGTAATCAATGTTGATACCTTCAATTGAAACATGGTGACCTAAACTATCCATTATTCTATCATGATCAAACATTTCTCATAACTTAAGGAGAGTTGTTTCTCTTCACATCACTATAGAACTTTGTCTAAGTTTTTAAGGCCTTGTCAAAATTATTATCATGAATAGTGAATTCATATGTGTAAAATCTCATGCAATTGTTTACTAAGTTTGAGAAGATGAAAAGTATAGCTTGATATATTGTGGTTGGGGTTTTACAAACTCCAAACAGGAGGACTCTATATGTGAAGGTTCCCTGTGGACAAGTAAATGTAGCTTTTTTCTTATCATCTAGTTCTATTTGAATTTGATAGTACTCATTTGAATCCACCGAAAAGAAGTAATATTTTTTTACTTTATTATCAAGGACTTGATTGATGAATGGAAAGGGAAAATAGACATATTCTGAGTTTTTCAAATCTCAATAGTCAAAACAAAATCTCCATTCCCTATTTTTTGTTGGAACCACAACAATTGATGAAAACCACTTGTCCGATATTAGGTATTTAAATCCTACTTGTAGGAGCTCCTTGATCTTTAATTTAACTATCTCTCAATGTGATGGGCTGAGCTAATGTTATAGTTATCTTATTGGTCTCATATATTTAGGATAAATGTGATCCATAAATTTTTATGAATGGATACCTCACATGTCCTTATATTTTGAGATGAAATTTTTATTGTGTTTAATGAGTACATTGAATAAATAATTTCTTGGTCACATGCAATAGAACCTTTGTAACTCTGATGTTTTGATTGACAGGACACAGAGAAGTTAGGACAAAAAAATATTGTTGCAGACTAAGACATTTGACGCTGGCATTATAGCAAAAGTTCCATCTCATACTAAGTAGGAAATAAGAAGTATCTAGATGGAGAAGACTGAAATAGGATGGCCAAATTTGATGGATGTCCAACTCTTCAATGGATGACAACTAATATGCCTTATTTGACTGACCTAACTTCAATGGAAGGAGAGAAAAAAGTGAGAAAATCGAGGATGGTAAAAAGAGATAATAAATATTCAGTTCTTTTACTCGAGTAGTAGATCAGTTCTTGTATTAGATTGAAGACTTTCTGCAAAAAGATATCTGATCGGATCTATATATCGAGAAATAGCTTCTAGAACTAGATAATGTGTACTTACAATTTCAAATTTCTCTAAGTATAAATTTTGAAGGAAAGAAAATGAGCACTTCTCTAACTATAAAGTAATAATTCTTATAGTTTTTCATCTGGTTGGAACAAGTTGGTGACTCCTAAAAAACTTGGCATTTTGAGAGTAACTGTTAACTGCCCACACAAATAGCTCATATATATTTAATTATAAATTCACACCATGGCAACAACTTAAGCTCTTCCATCTTTTAACTGTCCATTCACTCATTATCAATAACTTGCTTGTACTGTTTAAAAGCTGCAGTAGTATGGTAGTTATTACTTTTCCACTGAGCATGCCTCCCATATGAAATAATTGTATCATTACTAAGGACAAGTACCCTTTCTAACTGATGAATTCATGTCATCGAAACCCATTTTTCTTTTCTGGGCAGCCTGCCATTGACTTTAGGTGTTGTCATGGCCAATAAAGGAAATGTGAAGTAAGAAGATATGGTGCTTTGTATTTATTCATGTGTAGCGTTTCTCTAGATATTCATGTGCTTTGACCTGATAAGAACAAATACCCTTTTCCTGCAAATTGATTCAATGGCCTTGGCCAATGTAAGAAAACCAGCACCAAAATCTTGCCTTTAGTGTGTAGGTAACCCACCTTACATCTAACCATGTAACAGAAATGTTACCCATATTGGTCATATCAGCCCGACTAGTTGTTATCACAATTAGCTTTCCTATTTATATTTAATGTGAATTCAAAGCTTTAAGGATTTGTTCACACTTATAATAAAAGCCTAGTGTGAGCTGGTTTTTGTAAACTAGATCGAATTTGCAGTTTTCAAACATAAAATATAATGTATAGGAATTGCTTTCAGTATTTTTTTCCATCTTGGAGAATTTTTTTGGGTTAAGATTGTTAGAAATATTTGCACTCAGAGCACATGATTTTAAAAAGGAGAAAAGACTTTTCTTTTAAAATGGTGTAATTCTATTAAGTGGCAACCAAAAGGAAAAAGAACCTCTATATCTTCAGAACATCCTATCAAGCAACCTAGAGGTTAGCAATTTCAGAGAAAAATATTGAGAACATTCTATCAGACAACCTAGTCTTAGATTAGCCATTCTATATGGCTTGGTTTTAGATGAGCTCAATATATAGAAGGAATAGATGTTAGTGATTTGGAACAAATATATTGAGAATATCTTATCGGACAACCTAGATCTACATAAGGATTCAATGAGGCTTGATCTTAGATGAACTTACATGATGTGTAGCCTACTCATGGACTATGTTATGTCACTGAACCTAATTATGACATTCTCATTGACTATGTCATGCCACTCGACCTAGTTATGGATAATGTCATGCTATTTGGCATAATTCTATTGATGTAACCTTGTATAGAATTTATATGATCTTGTACAACACTAGAGTAAGGGATTGTGTTGAAAACCATAATATATGTTGATGTATGACAAATGGAAGATTGTTGGCTTCTTTTATAGAAGTCAAGCTCCTTATAAATTCTACAAAGATCAAAACGATACAATTAAGAGACATAACCGACCAGATAGGATCTAGACTAGATTGCGGTATTTAAATGCTTAACTTTTACAATGCTTTTACAATGATTATTTCAAGTTAATTAAATCAAAATTAACTTAAGGAAATAACAAAATGAAAGAATTAACAAGGTGATCATAACAGAAAGGAAGGAAATGAGAGACAGAAAGAGAGAGAAGAAGAGAAGTGCAAACAACGTTTGATAACGGAGTTCGTCACGAAAGTGACTACGTCTCCGGGTCCACTCCAATAGAGAGACCGATCCGATTAACTCCAAAATCAATTACAAAGCACCACAATCATTCTCCAAGCACTTCGGCAGCATAACAGCGCTCTGACGTGCAAGAATGGAAACTCTACAAGACCTCTCTTTCGATTATCTCCACAGCTTCAAGACTTCGTCACTTGAAAAAAACTTATGCTTACTCTCACCTTCCACCCTCCTTTTATACATAAAATTTTCTCAATTTGGCTCTCAACCAAAAGATTTGACAATATTCACCTTATCTCTCCAAATACATAAAAATCTTCAAAAAATATCATAATCCCCCCATTTTACATAATAGATCTTTGTAAATCTTTATCAAAAATCCCATTATTAATTCTAAGTCCCTAATTCACTTGTTCCCGGGCTACTATTATCTACATTGGTTACATTTAATCTTTAAAAAGGATTATAGTTTGTTTTGATACAAAAAATTAGGGGATTTGATTTTAAAAAATTAAGGCATTCGGTTTTAGAATGTTGAGAAAACCAACCGATGCCAATTTAGTATTAAAGCCATCGCATGGCTTATCGGTGGTTAAACCTTTTGCTAGTTGGGTGGTCGGCGGTTCCAACCCCGCCGACCACGTTTTACCACTCACTACGCAAAATCCAAACAATAAAGACAACCGGTGGGATTGTATGGTTAGGCATCTCTTCGCGGGTGCAACGGCTACCAACCACCGGCCAAGGCGCATGGGAGAAGATCTCGGGGTCGAATCCCCTAAACCGATTTTGTTGAAACAAACCAAGAAATCCGTGGATGAGCAGAAGACAGTCAGACTGCCACGTGTCATCCACCTATTGGTTGATCTCCGCCGATGTGTTCGTGAACTCAGATGATGTCCACTGACTGTGTGCCACGTGTCAGGATGCTACTGGCCGAAGGTGCTGACTAGCCATCCACGTGTCGATTTCTAATTTGCCGACTATGCCAAGTCACCTGCCAACTGGATACCAACTGTCTGCCACGCATGCGTACGGAATGCCTTGTCGACAGTACGGACGGACACATGTCGCTTGCTGATTGCTCCATATGATCTGAGTCACCTGCCATGTGTCAGGTCAGAAATTTCCCATATGTGTCCGTACAGTACGGACTACCACGTCAGCATGATGACGTCATCACCTGTCCCTCCAAGTTGGTAAGTTTGTCTGCTTCTTCGAGCATACGACGTCGGATTCGATGAAACGAGCGTCCGGTTCATCTCGATGAGCTCTTAGCGATGATGCCGAATTGGCGATTTTCAAGATGATTAATTTTTTTCCCCTGGCGCCCCTGTCCGGTTTGAAGAAGGTTTTTGGGCCCATACTTAACAAACGGACTCCTTTTCGCTCCGTTCGAGTTGCGTTGGAATCAGGGCTGAGCTCTTTCGATGGTGCTGATTTTGGAGAAAAATGAGACACTTCAATTTCCATTTGAAAAATGTCCACGGATCAATACCTAATGTAAATGATACATATTTTGAGGTTGTAACTAAGACAAATGTTATTCTAGCTAATTTTTATGAATTCTCAATTCTAATAATTGACACTTGATACCCTTGTAAATTTATTAAAATGCATGTTCCTACACACTTAATAGAAACTTTTGGAATGTTGAACAATGGGACAATGACTGTTTTCTAAGAAGTTATCTTTAGAGAAAGAAAAGTGGTATTTGAAATAGGCAAGAATAGGTTATGTCATGTGGGAGTGATAATACTTTAAACTGTTGATTTCTTTCAATTATAGTGAGTCAAATATTATGAATTTGAAGACTATTTAAATTAATGATGTGTGAGATGTTGATATAGATTCTATTTCTTTGTTTCTTTATTTGAAAAAAAAGAAAACAATATTTTTGACTTATTAATGTTTATTAATAAACCATTTTTCATATTTTCAATGTATTTATTTTAATGAGAATTACTTTTTGTAAGACAAAGTTTAGCTACAAATAAACTATTTTCATCATTGTTAATTGTAGATTATTAACATTGATATATGAGGTATACAATCTTTTTATGTTTTTTTGTTTATTATTAATTTTCTAAATGAGAATACTATAATTTAGATACATATTTTCTTATAACACATAGTGCTTGCTCTCTCTCTCTCTCTCTCTCTCTCTCTCTCTCTCTCTCTCTCTCTCTCTCTCTCTCTAACAATAATTAGATTATCGTTTACAATTATTTTTCTCAACAACCACTTTTGAAACCATTTATGGAAGATCAAGATTCACAACTTAGAATTCTATATTAGATGTCCTTTTTGGGATTTGAACTTGGGTCTCCACAATAAAAATCAACGCTTTAACCAATTATGCTCAACCCCTTGGACGTTCTTTCTATATTTAACAAAATTAAAATAATTATTTTCTATTGAAAGAAAGACATCAATACAAAGATGCATCTTATTCTAAAAACCTCATTATTTCTCCATTCATCTTAAATATATGTCTTTATTTTTTAAAAAATTATCCTATATTTATTAAAAAATAGAAAATAAATATAATAATATAGTAAAATATATGCTTTTGGAAAGCTTACTATTAAGATAATTTTCCAAGAAATAAGTTGCTTAAAATGTGTGCAATACTATTCAATTTTTTCTATTAATTTTCTTACAAATATTTAATTTTTTGGATGAGTCCTACATTACTTTGCATAAATAATTCTACTATACATATCCTTAAAAAAGGGTAGGTAGAAAAAGTGATACTTCAAAGTTCAAGAAAGGTCAAGCCTTCAAAAACAATTTCAAAGAGAAAAACAAGAAATAAGACCATTAAGTAGCAAGAGCTAAAACACTAGGAAGTGGAGTAAGATCATGGTCATTTAGCTTTCTCTAGGCATTAGGAATATCCTAGTTATTAGGAACAAGCTCCCAAGATTTAGCTACACTATTTTTATTTTATTTTTTAACAATATGATGAGTGTTACAATTAAAAGAAATGACCAAAGCAAAATGAGAAAAATTTCCAATATTCGACCATCTAGAGGCACCTTGGTCATGAGGCTCAAAAGAGGTCAAAGGTGATAAAGAAGGTTGATAACAATTATGGGAAAATCCATCCTTGACTCTTCTCATAAGGGGTTGGGAAATTATGATTGAGATTTATGTATAATATGAGCATTATAACTACATTATTGTTGATATCCACAAGGAGGTAACCCTTGTTGAAGGGTGGAGTCAATATAAATCTAATCATTGTACATGGTGCATTAAGTATAACTTTATTTTCTTGTACTTTAATGTATGGAATTAATGCTAGCCATGTTCGCATGATCGCTAGAATAGACTTAAGTGGTTGACTTGTTATTTTTGGGATTTCCAATTGTTCATATGGAAGTTGAGTTTGTGTTACTAGATCTACCTAGGATTGCCTGATGGTATTTTATGGTGGTGGTAGTATTTTTTTGGGTTGGTTTTGTAGTCATCTAGGATCTTGGTAGAATTGATTATATGATGACTCCAAGGAGGTGTATTATTTAGAGGATATTATGACCATGTTGGCTAATTAGTCCACTACAAAATAGTCCATGGCTAACTAACCTACTCTTGGGATTTCCATTGAGATTGAGGGGGTCCCCAAGGTTGTGACATTTGTTGGTTCATCCATGGTGGTTTCCAAGAGTTGTTATTCATATTCATTGGAGGGTGCTAAGAGGGTTGATATATAACTTAGTTATAAGAAAAAATTCCATTATGTCACTAACCAATATAATTTAGCTCCTCTTCAATTAGAGGGGATTTCTTCTTTGCAATTTTTATTTCGTATAAGGTCTCACATTGATCTGTGGATTGATTTTTATCATAGACCTAAAAAAAAATGAATTTATTCCAAAGAGAAAAATATCTTATTATTAAACACAAATTAAGAATGATTGAAGATAAGGGAGCTAATTACATGGGTAATTAAGGTGAATGGATTTACCCTCATCAGTAAGTATACACAATGAGAATATTCCACATTTATTTAAAGTGGATTTTGTATTGTACATATTAAATATTATTACCTAGATAATGCAAAGTTGATGATTTTCCATTATATTACTCAAGATTGGGGTTGATAGTGAAACCAAAATATACATAAGATACAAACACAATTTAAAAATTGATGACAAGAAAGATAATGATGTGGTGAAAATTTTAAATCCAATTCACAAATTAGATGGAGCAAGTATTGCCACTATATTTGAGCAGTTGGTATTTCAATTCTACTCATGAGAGGAAGCTACTATTTGAATCTAGGGAGTTGTTGTAATGTATCAAAAAGGAGGAGGTGTTAGGCATATCATTCAATGATGCAAAGAGGGAGACAAAAATAAAATTTGAGGTTTAAAATTTGAGGTTTAATAAGGTATATTTGGTGCATAAGAAGGATTTTTCACATAATATGGTAAAGCTAGTACATTTATTAAAAATTCCATTAATGGAATCATGATTGAAAGGGAAATAAAAGTTGGTTTGGTAGGTTTAACGATAAAATCTATAAGATCTTGTTACTAATATGGACACCATCTCATTATGAACACAAAATTGATTAGTTTTTTTAGCTCTATAGTAAATATTCTATTAAGAAAGAGTTGTGAGCAACAAGGAAGAACAAAATTTAAGTCATCCTAGTAATTCTAAGTTTAATGGATTATCATAATGTGAACACCAATAACATAGTAAATAATTTATCAGATTAGTCTGATATCTCGCATGAAGAACTCTTAAAATTACCACCAAATTATAATTGATAAACAATAAAAAGATAAATAAAAAAATGCATTGATAACATTGAAAATCAATTAGAATCTTTAACATCCCAAATTTAGATACAATAACATTAATGGGAACGGAGCAATGAAACCCATACATAGTCAAAAGGCAACCTATTTCAGCAAGCTAGGAGATGCAATAAAAGCTTTGTAACTCTGATGTTAGGACAAAAAAATATTGCTGCAGACTAAGACATTTGACGCTACCATTATAGCAATTCCATCTCATACTAAGTAGGAAATAAAAAATATCTAGATCCAGAGAAGACTGTAATAAGATGGTCAATTCGATAGATGTCCAACTCTTCAATGGGTGACAACTAATATGCTTTATTTGACTGACCAAACTTCAATGGAAGGAGAGAAAAAAGTGAGAAAATTGAGGATGGTAAAAAAGAGAATAAATCTTCAGTTCTTTTACTTGAGTAGTAGATCAGTTCTAATAGTTTCTAGATCTACTTAATGTTTTCAAAATCTGAAATGTAATTGTATCTACAAGCTCTTATAGTAAGATACTGATTACTCTGTTGTATCCTGTACTTACAATTTCAAATTTCTCAAAGTATAAATTTTGAAGGAAACTAGTCAACTGAAAGAAAATGAACACTTTTATAAGTATAAAGTAATAATTCTTATAGTTTTTCATCTGGTTGGAACAAGTCGGTGACTCCTAAAAAAAAAGTTGGCATTTGAGAGTGGCTGTTAACTGCCCACACAAACAACTCATATATTTAATTATAAATTCACATCATGCCAACAACTTAAGCTCTTCCATCTTTTAACTGTCCATTCACTCATTATCAATAACCTACTTGTACTGTTTAAAAGCTGCAGTAGTGTGGCAGTTATTACTTTTCCACTGAGCATGCCTCCCATATGACATATTTGTATCATTACTAAGAACAAGTACCCTTTCTAACTGATGAATTCATGTCATTGAAACCCATTTTTCTTTTCTGGGAAACCTGCCATTGACTTTAGGCTGTTGCCATGGCCAATAAAGGAAATGTGAAGTAAGAAGATATGGTGCTTTGTATTTATTCATGTGTGGCGTTTCTCTGGATATTCATGTGCTTTGGCCTGATAAGAACAAATACCTTTTTCCTGCAAATTGATTCAATGACCTTGGCCAATGTAAGGAAACCAGTACCAAAATCTTGCCTTTAGTGTGTAGGTAACAAACCTTACATCTAACCATGTAACAGAAATGTTACCTATATTGGTCATATCAGCACGGCTAGTTGTTATCACAATTAGCTTTCCTGTTTATATTCAGATGTGAATTCAAAGCTTTAAGGATTTGTTCACACTTATAATATGAGCCTAGTGTGAGCTGGTTTTTGTAAACTAGATCGAAATTTGCAATTTTCAAACATAAAATATAATGTATAGGAATTGCTTTCAGTATTTTTTTCCATCTTGGAGAAATTTTTTGGGTTAAGATTGTTAGAAATATTCGCACTCAGAGCACATGATTTTAAAAAAGAGAAAATACTTTTCTTTTAAAATGGTGTAATTCTATTAAGTGGCGGCCAAAAGGAAAAAGAACCTCTATATCTTCAGAATATCCTATCAAACAACCTAGAGGTTAGCAATTTCAAAGAAATATATTGAGAACATTCTATCAGACAACCTAGTCTTAGATGATGTCATTCCATATGGCTTTGTTTTAGATGAGCTCAATAAATAGAAGGAATAGATGTTAGTGATTTGGAACAAATATATGGAGAACATCCTATGAGGCAACCTAGTTATGGATAATGTTATGCCATGCAGCTTGATCCTAGATGAGCTTACATGGTGTGTAGCCTACTCATAGATTATGTCATGCCACTCAACCTAGGTATGGATAATGTCATGCTAGTTGCATGATTAAATTGATGTAACCTTGTATAGAATTTATATGATCTTGTACAACACACTAGAGTAAGGGATTGTGTTGAAAATCATAATAGATGTTGTTGTATGACAAATGGAACATTGTTGGCTTCTTTCGTAGAAGTCAAGCCACTTAGAAATTCTACAAAGATCAAAAAGATACCAAGAAGGGACATAACTAATGTAAATGATACATATTTTAAAGTTGTTTAACTAAGACATGTTTGATTTTGGCTGATTTTTTTGTGAATGCTCAATTCTAATAATTGACACTTCTAGTCACCTTGTAAATTTCTTAAAATACATGTTCCTACACACTTAATAGAAACTTTTGGAATGTTGATCAATGGGACAATGATTATATTCTAAGAAATTTATCTTTAGAGAAAGAAAAGTGATATTTGAGATACGTGTTTAGTTGGAAAAGTGATCCTAGGGTTTAACTAGGATTAGCTACTTTTCACTTACAAAACATTGGAATTCAGACTGGCAAGGGTATAAGATTGGCTTGCAACCTAAAATGTGAGTCAATCAAACCTAGATCTAAATTCTTTTGGGGGTTTGAAATTATTTTTTGATGAAATGCAAAGATGCAACTAGTTAACTATCAAAATGTAGTGTTTTGTCATGAATCATGGCAAACAAGAAACTGATAGGAAAATTTGAGTCCCAAGAAAGAGAAAGGCAGATACAAAGGTACATGCCCTATGAATTTGAGGCAGATTTTGTTGGACAAGGCTGCCCAAGGCACCCTTGTCTAGATGAACGGAACTGAAATCTTCTTTCACAGTCCTCAAGTACCTAATTAGAAGCTTCTTCCTTCCAAATCTTGCTATCGGATCTTCGTCAGTTGCTAAGATGATTGTTTTTGTATCTTGTCATGTTGTAGGGTTTAATGCATTATTGATCAAATGGTCTTCAATCTTCCTCCAATCTTCTTTAGATTTGTAACCTACACATTCAAAAGAAGGGGAAGGGTTGTGCCATATAAGGGTTTTCCTCTATCAAACACCATGTTGGTATTTATACCTTCATAGAGGAGAAAATGATGATAGAGAGCTTATCCTTTTGAGGGATAGAGGCTAAATGATAAATGAATGATGAATCAACAATTGGATGCAACTCACCACTCAAATCCAATTTCCTTGAAGGATTGAATTTATGCACATCTCTTCAAGGCTTGATTGTAATTTGGCTTGGCTTGCTTTGAAGGCCTACAAGTGTTAGTCCTCACAAAATAAATGATCACAAAACATGAACAAACTTACATGAAAACATGATGAAGGCTGACATGATACTTGGCTGAAAATAATGTTGTAATAATGCTCACTACCCTTGATTGAGTTTAAAAGTACTTTCCTCAATAGATTTTTCTTCCATTCATAAATTTCCTCATCATAAAATTGATTTCTAATGTTCAAAATGAGAGGCAAACTTGCTTGTATATGCATTTTAATTATTCCTCAAGTTGATGTGTCAAAAAATACATTAAAATTTAACATGAAATATTGAAAGGTTTATTTTATTTTACTTTTATTTATTAAAAAAACATCAATATAAAATAGCATATTATAATATTTCCCACAAATGAACCCCTCTTCATATATAGGTTCCTTGAATATGTGGATTTTTATTATGTCATTATGGATCACAACCTCCAAAACGTAGATGCAAAGAAAATTTTTATCAACAAGATCAAATACATCTAGTGGAGAGTGATGCAATTTAACAACTCAACAACATACACCAAGATGTAAGGGAATAGACATAAGCATATGCTAGATGTTTTATGTAAAATGAAAAATATTTGAAATTTAAGTAATTATGACCATAGAAAGTTGTGGATCATTAAGGAGATGTGACAAATATTTATCCTAGAATATAAAATGAGTATAAATACATCTATAATCCTATGCTACAATAGTGAGAGTAGAAATGATAGAGGAAAGTGATGAGCAATAATCTAATTTATCAATTGAAGCCAAATTCCAAGTTAGAACAAATGATGCACAATTAGAGGATCTCCAACAAGGGGAAAATATGCATTATGAAATTTGGTGTATCGATTGAAATAGGAGGGGTAATTTAGAAATAGATGTTTCAAGAGTTGTGATGAGCTATATATCCATTGGTTTCTTAAGGATGTCCTAGCTAGTTAGATGGAATATATGAGAAATAAATGTAATGAGTTATGCATATTATTGGTCTATTTGAACTTATAAATTTACCATATATAATGTTATACTCTAGCTCAAACATCATTGTATGTGGTGTGGGATCTATAAAATTGAATAACAAATTACTAAAGAATGTATAGCATTGGAGGAGATAACTAGAGGTGTATAAATAAATATATTTGCATCCAAACAGTAGTTGCACATAAAAAATATATATTTAAATAGACAAACACACCTTAGATACAAAATGTAAAAATGATCCCTACCACCTCTAAACATGGAGGTTAAAATAAACTACATAGGAGGTCGAAACTAGAACATTAGAAAGGGGATTGAATCTATAAGAATCAAAATAGTATTTATAACTAGCAATGGTACTTATAACAACAAAAATAACAAGAAATTGGATAAAAATAAAGGTTTCAAGGATCTTGAGACCATTAATATTATTTGGCACATGTGTGTAGTAAGGAAAAACATTGAGGACATAACACATTTATCTATCATGAGTTTCCTACTCTACATATAAAAATTTGTTACCTAGACAACATAAAATTGAAGATTATCCATTATATTACTCAAGATTGGAGATGATAGAGAAACACACACACACACACAAATGTTACAAATAAAATTTAAGGATTGGCGATAAGAAAGATAAATATGTGGTGAAAAATGTAAATGTAATTAACAAATTAGAGATGAAAGACCAAGTATTGCTACTATATCTAAGAAATTGCTATTTGAATCCTACTCATCAAAGGAAGATAATATTAGAATCTACTAGTTGTTGTAATCTATCAAAAAGGAGAAGGTGCAAGGAATATCATTCAATGGCACAAAAAAATGAGGCATAAATAAAAGTTGAGGTTTAACATGAAAAAAGGAGATGACATACTTGGGCATAAGAAGGATGTTTGACACAATAGGGTAAAGCTAGTAGTATACTTGTTAAAAATTCCATTAGTTGAATGTTGGTTTTGTATGTTGAACAATAAGAACTACACTTGATCTAGTTACTAATATGGAAATTATCTCATTATGGCCATAAAATGATAACCTTTTTGTCTCTATAATAAATATTTTATTGAGGATGACTTAGAAGCCAAGGAAGAACAAAATCCAAGGCATCTTAGTAATTATGAATTATGATAATATCAATGTCAATAGAATAATAGAAAACTTGTCAATTTTGACTTGAAATATTAAATATTCATCGAAGTATATTTATATGTATGTAACCTTACATAAAGAGCTCTTAAAATTACCATCAAAATATAATCGATAGAAAATGGAAATGTAATTAAATAATGTACATTAATAACATTGAAAATATATCAAAATCTCATCATCCCAATTTTAGAGACAAGCATACCAATGAGAAAGGAGTAATGAAATCCATACATGATCCAAAGGTAACCTATTTCACCAAGCTAGAAGATGCAATAGAACCTATGTAACTTTAATGTTTTGGTAGACAAGTCATAGGGAAATTAGGGCAACAATATATTGTTCCAAACGAAGACATTTGAGGCTAGCATTATAGCAAAAGTTACATCTCTTACTAAATTGGAAATTAAAAATATCCACAATTTGGAAGATTGAGAAGACCTTTAGATTTGATAGATGTGCAACTCTTCCATGGATGACAACTAATATGCTTTGTTGACCGACTTTGGATGAAAGGAGAGAGAAAAGTGAGAAAATTGAGGGTGGTAAAAAAGGGAGAGAATATATCTTAAATTCTTTTACTTGAGTATTAGATAAGTTCTTGTACTAGATTGAAGACCTTTTGCAAGGGGAGGATATCTAATTGGACCTAAATACCTAGAAATAGCTTAAAAAATATTTATCATCTAATAACTTCTAGATATACATACTATTTTCACAATCTGAAATACAATTTGTATCTAAAAACTATTACATCAAGATTACAATCGTAAATTTTATATAAAAATTTCAATTAAAAATATTTATATAATTCAATATTCCACTTCCTTGCAATATATTTATACATCTGGCAATTTAAGCTCTTCCATCTTTTAAACTGTCCATTCACTCATTATCAATAACCTACTTGCACCATTTAAAAGCTGCAGAAGTATGGTAGATATTATCTTTCCACTGTGAGCATGCATCATTACTGAGGACAAATAGTCTTTCTAACTGATGAATTCATGTCATTGGATCCCATTTTCTTTTCTAGGCGTCCTGCCACTGACTTTAGGTATTGTCATGGCCAATAAAAGGAAATGTGAAGTAAGAAGATACAGTGCTTTGTATTTATTCATTTCTGACCTTTCTCTGCATATTTCTGCGCTTTGGCCAATACTTTTTTCCTGCAAATTTATTAAAAGAGGTTGGCCAATTAAATGAAAACTTGCCTCTAATGTGTAGGTAACCAACCTTCCATCTAATCGTATAACAGAAATGTAACCCATTTGATCACATCAGCACGGCTACTTGTCATCACATTTAATTTTGCTATTTATATTTGGATGTGAATTTAAAGCTCTCAGGATTTGTTCACACTTATATTAAAAGCTGTTTTTTTGAAACCTAGACCGAAATTTGTAGTTCTAATAAAAATATGGGAATTGTTTTTTATATTTATTTTTTCCATCTTTAGGAGTTTTTTTTTTGTTGTGATTGTATGGGGAATATTACTTCGACTGTATCAGCTTGGGTTTGGTTAATATTCTAGCCAAAAGACATTAAAAAAAAGACACAAGTTTTCTTAAAAATGGTGTAATCTTATCAAAATTTCTCAGCTGTAATTTTATTCAGTTTTTCTGTATTGAATTTCTTATAAACATTGGGTTTTTTTTAATGAATGTTATACTATTTTGTGTAAAAAATTGTATTATACATATTTTAAAAAATGATAATGGAAAAATCTTACTCCAAAGTTTAAGGGTAAGTCTTAAATGATAAGTCTAACTAGAAAAACAAGAAAAAAGACTACGCGGTAAGAGCTAAAACACTAGGAGGTGAATGAGGATCACAATCATTTGGCTTTCCCTAGACATTAGAGATATTCTAGCTATTAGGAACTAGCTCCTAACTAGTAATCACATTGTCTTCATTTTGTTTTTTAGCAAGAGGTTGAGTGTCACATGTAGGAGAAATTACCAAAGCAATTTGAATTTTTTTTCCATTATTTAACCATCTAGAGGCATCTTGGTCACAAGATTCAAAAGAGGTTGAAGGTGGTTAGGATAATTGAGATCAACCATGAGCAAAACTATCCCTAGCTTTTGTCTGAGGGAGTTGGGAACTTGTGATTGAGACTCATGTCTACCACAGGCATTCTAACTACATCTATGTTGGTGTCAACAACGAGAGGAGTGACCCTTGATGGAGGGTGGGGTTAGTGGAATTTTGGCCAATGTACATAAAGCATTACTCCAATTATTTGAAAGAATTTGAAGGTGGGCCACTTCAAGTACAACTCTATTTTCTTACACCTAAATCTATAAGAGAATATTAAATTAAATCATAGCCTTAGCATGAGAGAAGTATATATCAATAGAACAACTAGAGAGTAAAGTAAGTTTCTTCATATTTCAAAATGCTAAAATGAATTCACACCTTGAAAATATGCTAAATTTTATGTAAAAATGCTCTAAAAAGGTTAAGACGTAAAAGACCTAAAAAAATTATGAAGCCAATTCCAAGTAGCCTAAGCTTTGAGAAAAAACTAGAAAAAGTATTTAAGACCCTCTTATTGTCCACAAAATAGACAATGAGGATAACAAACACCCAACTAAGTTAACCTAGTGTTAATAGGGAGAAATTGATAGAGAAGACACTAAGTAAAGTGGGCAAAATTTGACTTGAGGATTGCAAACAAAATAGTTTGAAACCCATATTGCCAAGTGTGTAGAGAAGACTAATAGAATCATCTTTAAATAATATTTGAAACCATTTGAAAATTTTGTGAAAGCCAAGAATATCCATTGCATGGTTTGTAATTTTAAAATAGGATATTTGGATACCATTTCTAAAATTTTCACCAACATTTAAGACTTCTCACCTGATTTTATAAATCATATGAGGAACGTGATCAATAATGATCTATAATGACTAAAAATCTTGATTAAAAAGAATGTACTTTGATTTGGCCCCTATTCAAAAAAGAAAATTCGTAGTAGTCTTAGAAAAGAGGTCAAAAAGGATCTCGATACCTTTGTGAAAAAAATTCAAAGGAGCCAAAGGAGTCTCAATAAGGGGTTGATCCTGGTAAAATAATAAGAGAACCAAAATATTTTCTTATAGAAATAATATAGATCATAAAATTTAAAGCCTCTTAGTTATTGTATAATGTATTTACAATGGCAAGCATGAGTGGGAATGGGTGCTAGGGTTTTGAATCTTCTATGAGTGAGAATAGTTCAAAATATGGTGATGTTGAAGATGACAATGATGATGAAGGAAATGAGGGCTAATAGGATTTTTTTCCCTTTAGGTTAGATTGAAGGAACTTTTCCCTACTTTCTCTTTGTTTGCAGGTAAAAGTAAAAACCTATGTCGCACTTTATAAAGGAATTGGTCAATACCAAAAAATTTCTCAACCTTGACCACATAAAAGTGGTCTTTATGTTGTGAATTTCAAAATGATGTAAACTAATGAAATGTTGAACTCTTGATGAAGTCTATTCCTATATTTTTTCAAAAAAAGATTAAATTGTTTTGATTATTTTTTTATCAATTTAAGAGCAGATTTTGAAATGGTAATTTTTTTAGGAAATTCAATTGATGTCAAGAAACAAATAGAAAAAAGCTTCATTTTTTGTCTTCAAACAGGTAACTTCAATATCTAGTGCATGGATTTTTTTTTTTGAAATTTTGATGTATATTTTTCTCATAATAACATTTTAAAGTCAAACTTACCAGAATTTGATAGTTTTCATTTGACATCAACTATTGTCTACTTCTTTTTTTATCATTTTCATATTTTTCTCGTAATAATGTTTTAAAGTCAAACTTACCAGAATTTGATAGTTTTCATTTGACATCAACTATTGTCTACTTTGTTATTATTTTCAAGAAACAAATTATACCATTTTGAAGAAGATTCTCTCCTCTAGTGCACCATATATATTTTTATTTTTTTAATATGTTTTACTATTTTTTTAATTTCTAATCAGCCTCTTTTTTAACTTTAACAACCTACTAGCATCATTTTAAAAAATAAAATATATTAAAACTAATCCAAATACCACAAAAATTCACCACTCTGATCTCTACAAAAGGGTTTTTTTTTTAAATCATTCTGACTAAAGAAATTTTCAATTGAAGTTGAAAATTTTGGAAAATTTTGAAAAAAGCTAAGTTTGCTACCAACTAGGATGCCACATGGACAATTTCAGTAGAAAGGGTTTCGATCGAAACCCTTTCTATCGAAACCTTACACAAAAATGAGTCACATTTCAAATTGATGAAGTGGAAAATTCAAATATTTGAGTTTTGGGAAAAAGGGTTTCCCTCGAAAATCTATGTGCCACATATAGGCCATGTGGTTTTGGGTGAAACTGTTTCAACCGAAACTATTTAGGTCGAAACCCTTTCCCTCAGAACTATTTAGTTGTTTGAAAGTGTGACATAGGTTTGTGCTTTTACCCTTGCATATCATCCACTTATGGATATTGTATTTAAAGGGTTTCTTTGAGTTGGGCCAAAAAAAGGTTCTCTCCTAGGTGCCTACCCTTTCATTCAAGGATCCTATCCAAGATGGATTTATAAATGAAGTGGTTGTGATTGGTAAGGGACCTACATCTAATGGGGCTCTTCTACATGTGGGATTCATGTAGTTTGTTGCTTGAGGGGGAAATGCCTCTATTGAGGTACCTTGTGTTATTGTTGGGTCCTTTGGTCCCCCTTCAATCCTTTTTTTGTATCAATATTCTAGTTTTGGAGTGGCATTGGTGGAGGGTTTTTCCAATCCTTTTTCTAAACCTATGTTCAATGGTTTTTCCACACCAACTATGACTCTTGCTATTTGATAGGTGCCTAGCAGTACTTTTACATTGTTCTCATTGAGGATTTCTAATGCCCTATTCGACAAAGCCTTTGCTTGTATGGGAAATGCTCTCATAGGGAGGTTCTCAAGATTGGGTCCAAATATTGATGATGTTCATAGATAGTCTTCAAAAATATGGTGTTCTTTTGGTTAGTTTTGAGTGGCTTCAATGTTTAACGATTTCTTCCTTTTCTCCTTCTAATCCCTTAAGGAGAGAAACTATACCTTGTAAGGTGGACCTTGGTTCTTTGGAAAATCTATCCTTGACTTGAAAACATGGACTACTAGATTTTGATGCATCCAAGGAAAAATCTAATTGGGTCTCTATTTAAATGAGGCACCTAGGGATCCTTTTGGAATATTGGGATGAAGAGATCATAAGAGGTATTTCTAATTCTCTTGGTTTTGTTTTAGTTGTTGAAAGGGCACAAAAAGCCATGAAATTTTTTGTTTTTATATATTTTTTGTTTGTGTTGATATTGATAAGATGTTACCAAATATTATTAAGGATAATATCCATATTTCGTTCAAAATGATATTTCTTTCTTTTAATGATAGGAACTCAAAGGCTAGTTTTGAAGGAAATGATTTGGGCTCTACAGTTACAAACCCAACATGAAAAACTAAAGGGTATTCCCTAATGAGAAATAAAAGCCTATTGTTGTGTTCTCTTTGGTTCTTTATTCTTCATTAAATTTGGTATGGATTTGGACCTAGTTGTTGTGGATTTTGTTGGGGAATTGAGGGGATCCCATCTAAGGATAGAAGCAAATTATATTCTTGTCCTTTGATTGAGATTGGTTCTTTAAATGATTATAGGATGACCTAATCAAGCCATACTTTGCTTTAGAACTCTTTGGATAAGTTTGGTTTCAAACTTCCTTGACTATAATTGTTGTGTCTATTTTTATTTGTGATGGTTATCTCTTTGATGTAGTGTTGCTTTTAGTTTGTTGGTGTCTTTCTTGTCTTAAGGATTGTTTCTTTTTGGTTCCTTATTTTGTATTGTTGTAGCCTTTTTTGATGTATAAGGTTTTTGGGCCCTTTCAAAACCTCTCTAGTTTATAGCTTTGGTCAAAAGCACTTTCCTTAATAAAAAATATAGAGTAAGGTTGAAAATTTTAATTTTATTTGATAACCTAATTACTTTTTTTTTACATGATTTTGATTAATTTAGTACTTCTACAAACTTTTTCTCATTTACATTTGAAAAAATATATATCCCTATATAGAACATTCCCAAATCTCATAATATTGTTTCCATTTTTTGGTTCATGACCATAGTATCGTCTTATATAAGTTAATTTTAGCCCCAAGATAAGTCAATCTAAAGGATCCATTATGTGTATAAAATGATATGACCCCTATTTCATCATATAAATTCACCCCTCATAACTATGAATCACTTAGCATAATCAACCTTCCTATATAGAATTACTTTTATTCCTATCATCCATATAAGTTCACATTAGGTTCACAAACATATAATATATGCAAAAAGAAGAAAAAATCATCAAAATAAATCTAATTAAATGCTCAAATTCTACACATGCAACCCTCATATTAAGAAAAATGTGAAGCTTTTTTTAGTTTGGAATGTGTGTGCTCAATTCCCCAACATAACATAACATAATGTGGATATCAAACTAATACCCTATGTGAATTTTCATGAGTATAATCTTGCAAGTGCATTCTTTTTTGAGGTAATCATATGGGTCAAATTTCTATACGATCCTTGTATCATGAATAGGACATCACCATTCTATCTAGGGAGGTTGAGAGATGAATTTTGACATATAATTTTCTATGTTATTCTCACTATGAAACTTGACAAAAAAATATGGCCTCTAAATTATTAGTACGAAAAATCCATATGGTTATACTATTTGGTCTAGGTTTTTGACGTATACACATTTTTACTTTACAAGTAAGCATATATGTATAGATTTATAGTGCATATAAAGGAGTTATGAGGTATACATAATCTACTCAAGAGGTATAAACATCAAATCATGCATGTATATATAAAAATATGTAGTATACTCATAAATATTATAGTATATACATAGAATGCCGAGGAGATATACACAAGCCATAGGTTATAATATAGATTCATTGATTTATATTTATTATGTATATTATCTATGTCACACATATTCACTACATATATATCCTATTTGAATATAACATATTTGGTTCATGTATATCTCATACAATGTATATTCACTACATATGCTACAATATATTTCTACCACATGTCATACATATTGGATTAAATAGGCCATCACCTAATAATTAATTATCACATAAGTATTTTTTACTTTAATTATTTAAGCTAAACTTCTAAGTTGTTTGTTTATATTATATTGAGCTATATTTAGCACATGTTGTCTCATTACATTAGATGATGAAACTTGTCTCAATCTAATCAAACCCTCATCTAGGGTTTGATTTTTTTCTTCTATAAGCATTCACCTTTCATTGTAATCATTCATTCAGGTAATTGCATCAATGTACAATTTCTCATATTGTTGAGCACATCATCTTGCTTAGATATCATTTTTGTGATAGGATAATTGCTTACAAGTGATTTTTGGGAGTTAGTGTGAATAATTAATCTATTCACTATACTTAAGTGTACTTAGGTTGATGAGGTTAGACAACAACTTCTCTAATCAAATGTGCAACGTTTAAGCTTTTAGAGGTTACCAAGTTATTTGGTAAGCCTCATGTGCTACCTTTTTGAGATTGAAAGCATTTCCATCTCACCTCAAAGGTCACTCAACACTTGGCACACAAGGTGACTTGGTCATAGAGGTCGTTGGTTTGCACAATCCAAGTGTTCCTAAGGTTGACACCTATAGGACACTTGTCTACTCGTTTGTGACACATTATGGGAAACTTTTAATCTACCTATGAGGTAGATTGCCTCATCCTTTCCTATATATGCAAGGCTTTGTACTCATTATAGTTTGGGTTGACTAAATATAATATATGCATTGTTCATTGTGCTTGTCATTTTATCTCCATGATCTCCTAAATTCTCATATGGTATCAAAGCATGGACTGGAGATTTGTTCATGCCAAAGGTGATCCAATCAATCATATTTAGTTTGTTTCTATTGTTACAAGTTTATAATTTTAGGAAGATGGAAAAGTGTTTCTAAAAGCATACTAGAATGTCATTTGGAGTCAACCTATCTACTCACAGCTGAAAGAAATCAACCCCCTACCCCACCTACATGAATCTTTGTTTGTTAGGTTTTTTTAATTTTGTTTGCTAGGTGCTTTCAATCTACAGATCGTATATGATTGTAGGTCATGAGTTCCTTTCAAAGAGGAAATGGTATTGATGAGTGTTGCATATAATATTTATGTGAATGGGTCACAAGTTGAAATTGAAAAGTTAATAAGAAATTTATTATGGAAAGGTAATATTGATAACAAAAAGAAAATCCCACTAATATCATTAGAGAAGATTTGTGCAAAAAATCTTAAAGGGGGGGCAGGGATTCACAATATGTCAATAAGAAATTTGTCTCGAGGTGCCAAAATAGTTTGGCTCAGAACCACAGTCAAAATGGTGTAAAATCATGCAAGTGAAATGTCTGGACAATGTATCTCTAGCTAGGATATATTCACTTTATCAAATCCTCGAATAAGATCAGCAATGTGGAATTTTCTAATAGCATGTAGAAAAGTGATCATTTCATACAAACCTAGGAGATCCACAATGGATAATAAGCCTTATTTTGGAAGGATTCTTGGAATGGGCATCCACCTTTAAACACATTTTAGGATTTTGAAATAGCAGAGGATATTCTAGCATTAAGTTGGGGCAAAAAAGTGAAGTGAAGGACTATTTTCAAAATGGAGATGTATTAATAGGGAAAGTTATATGGAAAGATTTTTCAAATTTCCCAATTCTTGCTAATCAAAAAAGGAGTTTGGAAAATATTTTAAAAGATAGGATTGTGTTTAAGTTAGCTACTCCAAATAGAATAATATGGGATCCATAAAAAATAGGTGGATATTCAATTAGGAAGGGTTATAAGGCAATTATCAACAATTGTGAACATATGGAATCCCAAAGTGTTGGCTTTCAGTTGTTTATATGGCAGTACTAAGGAAATTTTGGCAGTGAGTCAACTTTATGGTATTTCCATGCTAAGTAAGTGACAACGGGGGAGCAAGGATAATCGGTAAGAGTATCTTGAGATTTGTTTTTAAGCTTGTGTAAATGCTTGTGACATTATGATAGTATCATGTTTATGACAGTACTGTTCTTGAAAGAGATTTCCAATGAGAATCTTGTTTGCTTTGTTATCTCAATTAGGGGGAGAAGCTCATAATACCTTTGATGTTGTCATAGTTTATGCCTTGGTACATGGTTATTCATGCTAGTAATATTGTTTATACAATTGGTATTTGGTGCAGACAAGTTCTTTGATTTTTGTGGATGCAAAAATGTTGTGTTTGATCATGTGATTAACACAAGGAGACATATGACACAGAGTTATTTGGTTATGACTGAAGTATTGATATGTTGATAGTCTTTGATTCTTGATTTTTTTCTTTTTAGATGATTAGATAGTTGGTTGGCTTTTCAGTTGTTTATTGGCATCTCACATTATCTTCTTTTAGTCTTTGTCATTGAGGCAAAAAGGGGGAGAGAAAGTATGTGTTTTGCCATCAAGGACAAAGGGGGAGTTTGTTGGCTTTCAGTTGTTTATGTGTTAGTTTTTCCTTTATGTCAAAGTGGTTGGTTTGTTGATATGATAATATATGTGATGATATGCTTGATGGATGTTGATAGGATGCATTTTCAGATTGGATGTTCAATACAAAATTTTTGATTTGTATATGATGATGCTGACAATGTTTGACAAGATGATTTTCCGTTTGATTCTTTAAGGTGATTAGTATTTTGGTGTCATAGGTATATGGTTTTTGGTGCTTGAACAGATACATTTAAGGACTTGCATTTGTTTCAGGGTATATATTTTGTTTCAGGTATATGGCATGGTTATTCAGGTATATATGATTCATTACAAGTCTCTTGTATATTTAGTTTGATCACTTTTAGATTATTAGGTTGCACTTGACATATGTATATTCAACTTGATCACTTTCAAATTATTAGGTTGCACTTGATGTATTTTCAGTTTGGTTATATGAAGGCTCAAATTGTTTGTATACTCTAAGGTGATCTTAGTCTTCCTTGTTACATTTTAATGTGATTGATTATTCACATTTTCTTTGTTGCATTGCTATTACATATCATCATGGCATATGGCTTTGGCAATATAATTGTGTCAATGGTTTATATTGTGAACTTGGAATATGGATCAGTCTCATTTCATTTCATATTATTAAAGGAAGATGACTTCATTAAAAGTCATATGGCATTGACTTTAGTAAGGTTTCATTTTATTTTTGATTGATCATATATGGCATCGGGCAGCTTGCATGGTATTTTGTATTTGAGTAGAATGCATGTGTGTTTGATCACATTGCATTTGTATTTGATATGGCTATAAGGGGCCTTGGTTTATTATTGACTTCCATTGGCATGGTCATTTGAAAAGGTGTTTACACTATTGGCATTTCTTTTAAAAAAATATATTTAATTTATACTCCTAAAGAGTATCGAGTATTCTAAGCATGTGAAAAAGGCATTGGTTGATTTCAATGGAATAGACTTTTTTAAAGTCTTAGCAATGATATTAAGGATCAAATATAGTTGATCAATGTTTTGAGTCTAAATCGGATTGTATGGGACTCAACACACATGTGAATTCACTTCACTTGTTGTAAACGCATGGTTAGAAGTGGAATGATTTTGTCGGTATTTGAAGACTTTGTCATCAGACTCAAAAGAATAATGATGGTTTATTAATTATTGTTTTTTTCTTTGTATCAAAATTCAAAACATTATTATGATTGAAAAAGTATTCGACTGACTTGAAAGAAAAGAAAATAGGGCAATATCTTTTTGATTGTGTGAAGGGTTTGGAACCCTAGTTGCCATGAGGATGTTTTTATTCTCAGCTATAAATTTGTGTTCTTCTTTGGCCGACATTAGAGGAGTGAATCAAGTTTGTTGTAAGAATGGACAATAGGTTATGAGCAAGCAAGAGATTGATAGTTGATAAGGAAGTGACAATGGATCCTTCAGCTAGGCAATTATGGTTGTCTTCAACAATCTTTCTTTGGTATTTGTTTGATTTCTTTACTGCACAATCAGGTATTACTTCTATTGCTTGAAGAAAGTGAGAAAAGGTAGTCAATGTTTCTTAAGGCTCAAATCATAATTGAAAAGTTTGTTTAAGAAGAGTTTACTAGGGTAATGAATTAATTTTTTTATTTTTGTAATCTCTATTAAATCATGGATTAAGAGTTTGTTTAAAAATCAAAAAAGGAAAAGAAGACCTACAGGCTGTAACTGAAATGTTTATTTTTAAAGGGTTTGTTTAAAATATTTTTCTAGGGTTATTCTTTTGAAACCCTAACTTGAGGTTTCTTTGACAGTTATTCAAACTACATACAAAGACTATTATTTGCAGGGTCTTTAAAATATGACTTTCAGGCATTTTTTTTGGGTGACTTGAAAGAGGAATATGATGTTTTAGATATTCAGTCCAAAAGTTGTATTACATTGAAAATCCTTCTGAATCTCAGATATCTATATAAAGGAAGATGTTTTCATTCTCATACAACATTCTTCAATGTGCTTATTGAAAATCTTTATAGTCCTGTATTGAAATTCTAGGACTGCAAATTGCACTTCTAGGGTTCTGATAGAATATTGTAATTGTGTTGCATTGTAATGGAGTTGGTGCTCCTTGGAGTGGGTGCTCCTAAACTTTGTAGAGTTGGTGCTCTATCTAAATAAAGTAATATATTTTTCAAGTGGTTTTTATTCCCCAAGAGGATTTTCCACTCGGGACATATAATGTGTTATGTGATGAGTCTTGGTGTGATTGTTTTCCATGTCTATCTTATTTTCATAATTTATTAGATGCATTAATGTATATTATTAGTTCTTATTTCTGCAATGTTAATGTGATATGTTGTTACAATTTTATAAGTACTTTCACAGTCATATGTTGCAAACTGGTTTAAAAGTTTTGTTTAACCAAACATGTTTTGCATGTTGTGATGAAAATCATTTAATCTATCATATCACATGTTCTTCCATTGTTCAAGAGTGTTATATTTCAATTTGTCACAAAATACTAAAGTTCTCTTCATGTGTCATTCAGTTGCACAGTTGTTGCAGTGTCTCATAAAGCTGCATTGAAATCTGGTGGTCTTAAAGTGATTCAATGATGTTGGTCTTCATTTACACAGTATTATGAGTTGCACCCATTTTTTCATCATGCTTTGATTGTTAAACAATGTCAGTCACATATTTTGCAAGTACAAGATATCTCACACAAATCATATTAGCATAAGTTGTCTAATGGACTGAGTTAATGTTGTCATATCTTTGTTTACCCCTTTTCATGATTTCTCTCAAAGTGATTACTCTACTCTGTTATCAATTGTAAGGTTATCTGAACTAAAATTCTTTGTCAAAGTTTAAAAGGTTTAAATTTTTGGTCTGTCTATCAGACACTGATTCATCCCCCCCCTCTCAGTGTCTATCCATACTACAACACAAAGGGAATTTTCTTTTTTTCTGAAATGTAATAATACTCCCCAAAGTAGGTTGTTTTGTATGGTTACACTAAAAAATATGATTTTAACAAGTGATCAGCTTTCTAAGCTTGGGATATTAGTACCTTTCAAATGTGTATTATATGATGAAGCATTTGAAGACACAAATCATCTAATTATTCATTGTCCCCTTGCTCAAACTTGATGGTCATTCATTAAAGGTAAATTAAACTAGTTCTCTCCCCTGCCAAGTAATCTTTAGGAGTTATTTTCAAGCTGGCCTATATTATACAAAACTTCCCTTTTTGCAAGTATTTGGTAAGTGGTACCAACAATGGTCATCTAGAATATATGGTGGGAGAGAAATAAATGTATCTTTAGAAAAGAAACAACTAACACAAAGCATATATTGGTAAAGATTGACAAATCTATTTCTAAAGTAACGAATGCCTATGTACAGAAAACCAAAAATGTAGGTTCTATATTTTTATAGATTGGGATGCAAGCTTAATTAAGCATTGGAGCTAACTTATCCTTCCTTTCAAAGGAATTTCACACTATCCTACAAAGCAAAGATTAGATAGGACTAAGATATCCTAGATACCACCTCTGATAGGGTACTTAAAATCAATTTTTTATGGGGAAGCTAGGGGTAACCCTAGTATATCAAGAGGAATGATTTCTATTAGGGTTTGCAAGGGAGTACTTATTGGTGCCAAATCAAAACGTCTTCCTTTTGGCACAAATAATGCAGCAGAATCCCAAGCTCTTCTTCATGGGCTAAAAATGGCTATAAAGCTCAAACTCACAAAACTTCAGATAGAATGAGACTCACTTGTGATAGTAAATGTGTGTAAAGAAAGAAGGGTTCAAATCTAGAAGCTAGATTATATTTTGAAATAGATCTGGGCTCTAATGAATAAGTTTGAAGCTTATCAAATCACTCATGCTTACATGGAGGGTAACAAGATGGTTGATTTCTTGGAAAATATTGGATGTGGTCAGCAGGAAGTTGAAATCGTTTATGATAGTGACTCTAACAATCTCAATGAGAAGGTGGTAGACATGCTTGCTTGTGAGGGTGCTAGGATGATATTTTAAGTTGGGGGATTCAAATCTCACCTAAATTCAAATAAGGGGTGTTTGAAACTTCTATCTCTTATGATTTTGTTTATAGATAATTCACTGTTACAAAGAAGGAAATTGGTTGGAAGATTGGTTGGGTTGTATTCAGCTTGAAGCCTTCATCTCTTATGATCACAATGCTCTAAGTTTAGTTCAAAGGATTGCACCTATAATATTATCCAAACACAATGTTGAGGAGCCAAAAGTATATGAAGGGAAATAAATAATTTCAAAAAGTATATGAAATGAACCAAAATTCATGTGTAGGCCTATGCATACATATCAATGATATAGTATGTGTGAATTTAATAAAAATCATTACTTTTTGTGTGATGCAGGGGTATAGTCATTTCTTAAAGCCATCCCAAATCTCTTTGTACCAAGCATAAAGTATAATTATTGTAGGTGATTAAATCCAAGCATCATGCAATTTCATTGCTCGTGCCAACTTCAAGTTGCCATGCGGTGAAATGAAAAGGGTATTAATCTGGTGGTGTTTCTCATGCTTCAATTTGTTTCCAAGTGTGGAAAAATTGATTAAAAGGCTAAACTAAGGATCATTTCAACATTGCATCCTTGAAAGTTCTTTGTGGAAACAAAGGTGGTTCTCTAGGCTTGTAGGTTTCATTCTGTATTTACATTTTGGAAAGCTCCTAATCGTAGTGTTGGGGGTCATTCAAGCTTTCATTTTTGGTTGCAGTGCTCAACATTTACCTTGATGGAATACTTACCCTGCAATTATAGGGCTTCTTTCCCGCTATTAGAGTGGGAAATGACATTCTTTGGGTGTCTTGGTTACACACAGATGCATCAGTCCTCGATACCTATACATGGTTGTTAACCACAATGTAGGTGAGATTGGTGAGGAAATGGTAGTGAGTTTTAAGCATAAATATCATGTGGTGGCCTTTCTTCTCATCCACGAAAACCATCCTAATTTTGGTGCAACCTCTTCCTCTCAGTGTTCCATGGTGCCATGCAATGAACATCACTTCATACTCCCCAATCTAAATTACACTACTTCTTCTTAGCCCCCCTCAACGACTCATGTTGAAGGCTATCAAGAGCAACAAGAAAAAAACTATGTTGAAATTTGTCACATGGAAGAATGATGGGGTTTTTGTGAATTCTCTAATATAATATGTATCCATTTTGTATGTAATAGGTGGCTCTCAGGTACAAATCACTATGCTTGAATTCCCAGGTACCTGGTTTTGTCTAGATGTTCTTACTCCCTGTAGTTGTAATATGTTGTACATTTACTAGATTTTGTTCTCTCTCAAATTTCTATGTAATTTTTATTTATATATAATATAATCTATAGGCTTAGTCTTTTACCTAAAAAATCCTTTAATCTCTTAATCAAGAATTCTTGTATTCAAAACTCTCACTTTGATGCCATGTTAGAAATCTAAAAAATAGATAAATAACTCAGGGACTCTTAAAAAGATATTTAAGCTATAAAATTGTAAATATATAAATAAAAATAAACAAGATATTTTGAGAGATCACAAAATTTCAAAATGAAAAATCTATTTTAAGAGTTCACAAAAAGAAGTTATTGAATCTAATAAGAAAAAATAGTTGTTGGTATGTGGCAACTAATCATGGGGTGATCCCACAATAGTGGTTTACAATTTTTGGCCAAATTAGACACTGAAATTATTTTTTTAAACTAAATCTTCACATTCGGGCACCTATAGCGGATAAACCGTGAAGAATTTGTAGATGATGCAAACTAGAGTCTCGTCACATTTTGTCTGCAGATTCTAAAAATATTTTTTTTCAAAATTTTTGGAATCAGATTCCACTTCTTTTTCCATCTCCCACGAAAACTTGTTTTTTTCAAAAAACAACATTTTTAAAAAGTGACACACATATGCATAACTTTTTTTCCATGAAGGATAAAATTCTAATTCTTTCAAATTTAGATTTGTAACTCCGATATCTAGTGCTTCCACATGGTTAGATAGTTTTTTATTGAATATTTTTTCTTTAATCAAGTTTCAAAGTCAAACCAATTACAATTCACATAGCACGACCGTATAACATAACTTTTTTGTATACATCGAAATTCAATTTTTTTTTTGTTGGATCAAGGACTTCAATAATCTAGTGCACTCATATTTTTATTTTTTTTTGATAATCTAATATTTTTCCACATGTGCAGAACAAAGACCTTCATTTTGATGAAAAACCTATGTTTAATAAAACTAAAATATCAAATACATAATAAAACCAAAACATATTAAAATTATATTTGTTGGATAGCTCATTCTAAGGACTACCTGATTCCAGTTGGGTTTGTGAATATTCCTCCATTTTCATCCTCAAACTGAGCTTTGAAGTGCCAAAATTCAAGTTTTTTTTTTGTCGCAAGGGGGATGAGGAATAAAGGGGGTTCGAGCGAACCACTAGGGGTTCGCTCGAACCAGGGTTCATTCGAACCCCCTTCCATGAGGGGTTTTGATGGCTTTTTTGGCGGGAAAGTATTAAGAGGGTTCGACCGAATCTAGGTTCTATCGAACCCCTAATTGGTTCGGTCGAACCAATAGGTTCGTACGAACCCTAAAATCAAGTTTTTTTCCATGCATTCATTTTTTGTGAGTTTTCCTTCCTCACTTCAATTGTAAACCACTATTGTGGCTTCACCGCATGCAAGTACTATACACTCAAGGTTTGTTAACATGTCAAAGTTTTTTTCCCGTTGACACGTCAAGGTTTTCCCGCCAACACATCAAGGTTTTTTCCCATTGACACATCAAGGTTTTCTCGCTAACTCATCAACCTATTTTTTCCCATTGACACATCAAGGTTTTCTCGTTAACACATCAAATAAAAAAGACCTTGTAAAACCCTAATTCTAGAAGGTTCCAAAAAGCTTGTTATAAGAAGCTAGGATGTATGTTGCGGTATGGTGTTCACGAGATTGTAATATGTTTTGCACTAGATAATAAAATCATTGGATAGTTGAGTTTTTGTGGATGTAGCCCATATTGGATGAAGCATGTTAAATTCTTGTTGATCTCTTTTTGTTATTCTTCAGTGTTATTTCTAGACTATTTAATATACATATAATTGTTAATGTGTATTGCTCCAATCTATCTAAACCCTAACAACTAGTATCAGAGTTGTGTGTATTTCGATCGATTGGTGGGAAACCTATAGTTTTGAGTGGGAGAAAGGGAAGAAGGAAAATTCAAGGTTGAGAAGTTCAATAGCCAAAATTATCAATTATGGAAGATGCAGATGGAAGATTATTTGTATCAAAAGGATCTATGGTGGCCATTGCAAGGAAAAGTAAAAAAAGAAGCTGCGATGTCCGATGAAGAATGGGAGATTCTAGATAGAAAGGCACTAGAAACCATTCAGTTGTGCCTGGAACCATATGTGTCATTCAATCTAATAGAAGAAAAGACAACATAGGATCTAATGAAAGCTTTGGCTAAATTGTATGAAAAACCCTCAGCCTCAAATAAGGTATTTCTCATAAAGAGTTTGTTTAATCTGAAAATGATTGAAGGTGGATCTGTGATAGATCATTTAAATGAGTTTAATATGATTACCAGTTAGTTAACTTTTGTAAAAGTGAATTTTGATGAAGAGGTGAGGGCTCTCTTAGTTTTATGTTATTTTCCAGAAAGATGGAATAGCTTGGCAATGGTTGTAAGTACCTCTGTCTCTTGTTCAAATACATTGAAATTTGATGATGTTGTTGGTGTTATCCTCAGTGAGGAAATACGACAGAAAATCATGTAGGTGAGAATTCAACATCAGGGAATGCTTTGACAATAGAGAACAGGGGAAGAAAAAAAGAGAGGAAAAATTCCAACAAATCGTGGAAATTCACAAGTGAAGTCAAAGAAAGGTAGATCTAAATCCAAAGGAGGAATGGATTGCTGGCACTATGGAAAGCCAAGACACTTGAAGAGGGATTGTTGGTCTTGAAAGGGAAAACAAGGTGATGGAAAAAATGATGACAGTAAGGAAGCTAATGTTGCAAGTGATAAATTACAGGATACTTTAATTATGTGTTTAGATAATGCTAATGATTCCTGGGTAATAGATTCAGGGGCTTCATTTCATGCCACACCCCATAGGAAATATTTTGTTGATTATGTTCAAGGTGATTTTGGATAGGTATATTTGGGTGGATCATGAACCCTATTAGATTGTTAGAAAAGGAAAGATAAAAATCAAGTTGTAGAATGGAAATGAATGGTTGCTACAGGAGGTAAGGCGTGTTCCAAATTTGAGAAGGAATTTAATTTATGTAGGACAGCTAAGTAGTGAAGTTTTCATAGTTACCTTTTCAAAAAAAGTCAGGAAGGTCACTAAAGGTGAAAAGGTAGGAACATTGTATTTGTGTACTAGTAATACTTATTCTACCTTAGCTGCTACAGAAATAGTTGCTACTGAGATAGTTATAGCACTTGCTACAAGGACAAAAACATAATTGTGGTACCATAGACCTGGGCATGAGTGAGAAAGGGATGAAGATCCTTCACTCTAGAAAGTTACTACCAGGTTTGAAGCAGATTGACTTGGAGTTCTGCAAAAATTGTGTTTATGGAAAATAGAAAAGAGTATAATTTATCAAAGTCGGGAAAGAGAAGAAGAGTGAGAAATTAGAGCTTGTGCATTCAGATGTATGGGGACCAACCTAGGTATCTTCTCTTGGTGGCTCTTACTATTATGCTACTTTTATTGATGATGCAACTAGTAAAACATGGGTGTATTTCCTAACAAAAAATTAGAAGTATTTGAAACTTTTAAAAAGTGGAAAGCTTTGGTTGAGAATGAGACAAGAAAAAATTTGAAGTCTCTTAGATCTAATAATGAAGGTGAGTATTGCAGTAGAGAATTTGAAAGTTATTGTTCATACAATGGAATCTGTAGGTAGAAAACAATTCCTAGAACCCCACAAGAAAATGATGTGTCTGAGAGGATGAATAGGACCATTATGGAGCATGCAAGGAGCATGATATTGCATGTTGAACTACCCTTATAGTTTTGGGAAGATGTTGTACATACTGTTGTTTATTTAATAAATAGGGGACCTTCAAATCCTTTGAATGGTGGCATTCCATAGAAGGCATGCATAGGTAAAAAAGGTAAACTATTCATTTCTAAAAACCTTGTGAAGCTTTTTTCCATGTTGATATTGAAATAGAACCAAGCTTGAGGCTAAGTCTAAAAAATGTACCTTCATTGGATATGGAGTAGATGAATTTGGTTATCGGTTATGGGATTATGAAAATCATAAAATCATTAGGAGAAAAGATGTTACATTCAATGAGAAGGTCATGTATAAGGATCAACTATAGGAAAAGAAGCATGAACAAGCCAAAAATGAATATGCGGTGCTAGATGAGATTCCATAAAATAAAATGCTAGTGGTACCTGATGCTCAACAACAACAAGTTATATCACAAACTCTTGCAAGTGTTAAACATTCTACAAGGATAACTAGACCTCCAAAAATATTTTCTCCATCGTTATATTCTATATTATTAACTGATTATGGTGAATCTAGAGGTTATGAAGAAGCAATGCAGATAGATACCAAAAATTAGTGGAAGATAGGCATGAAAGAGGAAATGGATTCTTTGCTATGGAATTAGACTTGGGACTTAGTCCAATTGCCTATAGGGAAAAGAAAATTTCCACATAAATGGGTTTATAGGTTGAAGGAACAAGATGGAGGCAAGAAAATATATAAGGCCAGACTCGTGGTAAAAGGTTTTGTACAGAAAAAAGGTATAGATTTTGATGAAATATTTTCTCTAGTTGTAAAGATGACTTCTATTAGAACTATTATAAGTCTTGTGGCCACAGAAGACTTGCATCTTGAACAACTAGATGTGAAAACAACATTTCTCCATGGGATTTGGAAGAGGAAATATACATGTAGCAACCACAGGTATTTGAGGTCAAGGATAAGGAGGAATTTGTGTGCAGGTTCAAGAAGAGTTTGTATGGCCTGAAGCAAGGACCTCGGAAATGGTATTTGAAATTTGATAGTTTTATGATTGAACAAGGTTACAAAATATTTCATTCTGATCATTGTGTTTATTTTAAGAAATTGGGTAATGGAAGCTATATTATCTTGTTGCTTTATATTGATGACATGCTTGTTATCGGGTCTACCATGTAGCATATTAATGAACTTAAGCAAAAATTAGAAAATTCATTTGCTATGAAGGATTTGGGTGCAACAAAAAAATCCTTGGTATGAGGATCACACAGGACATGACAAACATAAAATTATTTTTGTCTCAAAGTGAGTATGTAGAGAAGGTGTTGAAAAGGTTTAACAAGAAGAATGCAAAAGCAGTTAGTACACCTTTTCCTAGTCATTTTAAGTTGACTAAGGAGACGCGTTCAAAGACTCAAGAGGAAGACATAATGTCTAAGATACCATATACATCAATAGTTGGAAGCTTGATGTATGGAATAATATGCAAAAGGCTAGATATTGCACATGTAGAGGGAGTTGTGGGTAGGTATATGAGCAATCCGAGAATGGAACATTGGAATGCGGTAAAATGGATTCTCCGATATTTAAGAGGTACTACTTCAAAGAAACTATGTTTTGGAGGAACAATTTTTGCTCTAAAAGAATATGTTGACTCTAATCTGGTGAGTGATATTGATAGTAGGAGGAGTACTACAGGGTATGTTTTACTATAGGAGGTACTACAGTTAGCTAGATTTCAAGGCTCCAAAAGGTTGTTCTTTTAACCACTAAAGTTGAGTATGCTATTGCTACAAAAGCTAGCAAGGAAATGATTTGGTTACAATGTTTTTTGGAGGAATTGGGACAACAAGAAGAATATATCCCTTTGTACACTGATAACCCTGGAGTGTCATTCATCTTGCTAAGAACTCAACTCTGCATTCAAAAACTAAGAACATACATCTCAGATACCACTTCATCCAATCAGTTTTAGAGGATGGACAATTGAAGCTAGGGGAAATTCACACAAGTGAGAATCCTACAGATATGTTAACAAAGTTAGTTACACGGGAGAAATTAATTTCCTCATCAATTTGCTTTAGCCTTCATGAATGATAATGGTGGACATAAGAAACTACCCAGACCTGTAATCTAGTGGGAGCTGCAAGTGCAACGGTGTCGTCCAGGATTAGTCTCCAAGTGGGAAATTATTTGGTGTGGAGTTTGATTAGTCTCCAAGTGGGAGATTTTTGGTATGTGGTGATTGATCATGCAAGGTTTTTTCCCATTGACACATCAAGGTTTTCC
>VDFB02113130.1:0-13987 GCA_007258455.2 Sequoia sempervirens
GAGAGAGACAGAGGAGGATCAAGGGCTAGCATTGGAGAATGACAGAAGTAGCGTAGTGGATATGAGAGAGACAGAGGAAGATCAAAGGCTAGCATTGGAGGATGACAGAAGTAGCTTAGTGGATTTGAGAGAGAGAGAGGGGGATCAAAGGATAGCACTGGAGGATGACAGAAGTAGCTTAGTGGATTTGAGAGAGAGAGAGGAGGATCAAAGGCTAACATTGGAGGATGACGCAGAGAAAAGACTGATCACTGGAGGCCACACTAGCTGTAGATTTAAGGACCTAATAGACATGAGAAGTGATGAGGATTTTGCTTCATCAGCAATTCTTTTGGCTGATGAGAGTAGAGATTCAGTCCATTTCAGAGAACAAAATGGGAATGTGCTGGGGCTAGAAAGTACTAATAGGGCACTTGAGTCATGTGTAAGTGAAGAGAGTGTGGAATTTCCTAGTCAGCAAAATGCCGAATCTTTTGGTTTAAATGATCATGAGCATGGTGAAGATGAGAGTAATGAAGACTGTGAGACTCTTATAGAGGCTTCTAATATGGGAAGAAATAGTGGTATTCAGATTCTTTTGGCTGATGAGAGTAGAGATTTAGTCCAATCCAGAGGAGAAGATGGAAATGTGATGGGGTTAGAAAGTATTAATGGGGCATTTGAGTCATGTGTGAGTGAAATGTCTGGGGAATTTCCTAGTCAGCAAAAAATGACCGAATCTTTTGGTTCAAATGATCACGAGCATGGGGAAGATGAGAGTGATGAAGATTGTGAGACAGGTTTAGAGGCTTCTAATATGAAGAGAAATAGTGGAATTCGGTTTCGGATAAGGCCTAATGATCATGAGCATGGGGAAGATGACAGTAATGAAAATTGTGAGATGACTTTAGAGGCTTCTAATATGAGTAGAAAAATTGGAATTCAGGTTCCAATAAGGCCTAATGATCATGAGCAAAGGGAAGATGAGAGCAATGAAGATTGTGGGATTGTTTTAGATGCTTCTAATATGAGAAGAAATAGTGGAATTCAGATTCCTATTAGGCCTCCCAGTAGGGTTTCAAAAGGGGAGGATAAATTAGGGGATAACCATAAAGGTTCCAAAGAAAGCACATTTAAGAATAATTCCAGCACCCTTGAATGCATTACTGAGTCCATGAACCCTAATGATAAGAAAGTTATGCGAAGTGATGATGATGGAGTCTCTTCCAATAAGGCTAATGCGACTGTTGGAGCCCCCAAAGACAACTTGAAAGGAGTTCATGTAAATCCAAAGAAGAGTATCTTGGATATTCAATCCAAGCTCAGGAAGTGGAGAAATGAAGTGCATTTTGATAATGATAAATCTCCCCTGCCAGTCTGGGCATTATCAGACTTGGCCAAAAGTGAAGAAGAAGAGATTGAGAATCTCAAGGAGTGCTGGAAACTGAGACAGGAGAACATGAAAGTCCCTATGAAGATACAATGCCTCGAAGATCTTGATAGAAGCTTCCTTGATAAACAGTCTCGACATAAATTTCATGGCTTCCTTGTGCAGACAATGCCCAAGTCTGAAAACAAAATAGAGGAGTTGACTGCTCTTGATGCTGCTGAGGAAAACATCATGGAAGTGGCATCTGGTGTTAAGCCTCGAGATGCGATGAATGAGATTGATATGATGGAGGATTTGCTCAGCCACAACAAAATGTTGGAAAATTCTCTGAATAGTTCCTTTAAAAGGGAAACCATGGAGCTTGAGGGGAATAAACTTATTGAATTAGAAAAAGAAATTGAAAAAGCTCCAACTTTTAAGAGATTTACAGATGTCCACCTTCTTGAAGAAAAGGAGGAGGATGTGAAACCAGCCCTCAAAGCCATAAGAAGACCACAATCCCATGTTACATTTGATGAGAAAGTACACAATGGTAAAGAGAAGTCACGGTGGAATTTGAAAACAGAGGATCATACATTGAGAATGAACCTGGTACAATCTCAGAAGTTATCACATCAAACCATTATGAAAGAGCCTCCACATGAAAATCCTTTAGTCAAAGGTGAAGCTAAAAGTGTTACCCAAAGCCCAGAACAACGAACAGAATTCAGTGACACTGAGGGGATTGAAGAAGCCATGAAAAGAAATATGAAACCTCATACTAGAAATTCTAGGGGTCTCACATTCAACATTCAGAACTCCAAAAACTGCTTCTTCCCTGAGCCACCATTTTCAACTCCAGCACCAGCATTTGTACCAGGAATTAATATCATCAAACAAAGTCCTAGATTCAGAGCACTAGAGAAGAGGGTTTGTAAAATAGAGGAAAAGCAGCTCAAGGTAGAAAAAGAGTTTGGGAAGAAAACTGTGGAAAATTTAGTTCAATCAGAGACAAAAACCTTATATAAGGCTCAGAAAAAAAAGAAAAATCCATTCTTTTTTACTCTAGTTCTGTATACTATGGGAATATTTTTTGCAATTCTTACCTCTGCCATGTACAAAGTTGAGAAGTTTCCTCCTCCCACCTGATGCATTGACTTCGAATAGTTTCTAGTGTTTATGCTTGAAAGGATTTGTATCTGGTCCTAATACTAAAAGGATTTTGATCTCCAACACGAATTGGTCTTGTTTTTGTAATATGAGAAACACTTGTAAAATATTGTGCTCTTGATCTTAAACCTGTCTCTGCTCATGGCACTGCTTGCAAAGGAATTATGTTTTCATATATGTTTCATAGTATTTTACTGTTGGGTATTATTCTTCATTAATTTTGATAGCCATGTTAGTAAAATATCCAATCATAGTAGACTGTACTTAGAATATATGATACAGGGAATTTTTTGTTTTATAAAATAACATAGGCGAGACTGATAATGTATTTAAGATATCTATACTAGTTTTATTAATCAATGTTAGACAAAAGATTAGATTAATTGAAATACATAAATTAAAATTTAGATTGATTTGATGTTTGTGTGAATGTTTTAATTGTTAATTTTGAAGATGATAATTATGGTGTGTTAATTAATTGTTAAATATAGATTTTTATTATCCAAAATAATATAATTTATATTTAAATATTATGATATTCAAGATTAAATTTGATGGTTGTATAATTATATTTAGTCACTTTTAACTTAAGATAAAATTGAAAATTCACCAAGACTACATACCATAAAAAAAATTACACATATCATATATATATATATATATATATATATATATATATATATATATATATATCTTAATACTTGAAAAATAAATTTGAATAATTTGAATGGATATTTATAAATTAAATTAAAAAAAATGATATGATTAATTTATTTAATTAAATTTTATGATATTCTTATATATTAATATTTATTTTATATATAACATTTTTATAGTATAATAGTATAACTCTATAAATATAATTATCCTATGTTAAGGCTAGAAGAGATAAAATAGTATGATGTCCATCAGAGGAAGGTTGGATAAAAATGAATTCTGATGGAGTGTCTAGAGGAAATCTGGGCCTTTTCAAGACGAGATATATTTTTAGAGACCGTAATGGAAGTAATTTAAAAGACAAATTTCACCCCTTGGATCAGGATCAAATAATGAAGCGAAAAAAAATGGCACTCAAATTGGGATTGGAAGATGGTCGAAGCCTAGGTATAAGGAAAATCGAGGTAGAGGGAGACTCTTTTATTATAGTTAATGCAATATGTAGCAACAAACCCAAAATTGAAAATTGAATAGTCACTTAGAGGAATGCCTTAGGCTCCTTGACGGGTATGAAGCCTTCAAAGTTAAGCATATATTTAGAGAAGGAAATGGTGTAATGCCCCGCCACGCAACCCTAGGGGAAGTTGCAAACTACTAAACAAATGCACAATTTTTTTTTTTTGTTTAATTACAAATACATGTAAGATTACAACACAAAGCCAACAATCCCCTAAGGTTACGAGACAAAGATTATTTAAATCACAAATTAAAACAACATGCATGAAATGAAACATAACAACATTCACTTAAATAATTAAAGCACATACATTCCATACATGAGATTTTCATTTAAGACCATGAGATCCTTCATGGTTACCAATAACAGAAGTTATATGATTACAATTACATCACTCATTCCCAGAATGAGGTAAATCAATAACATGATTGCTTATTACAATTTCCACCTCGATAACAATGAGGGGTAAATAAAATACAAGAGCAACTAACATAAATGAAACCAAGGTAGCAATTGGATCCCACGAGCTCTCCAACACGAAAGTCTCGTCCACATAAGCGAACGCCAAAAAAAACAACGGAGTAAGGTGCACGTTCCACCCAACCAAGTGATACTCGAAGGCTCACCCCCCATGCTAAGAGATAGTAACAAGGGTTTCAGGTCAAGACCAACAACCTCTAAACATAGGCAACATGACTCAACTGAAAAAGGATATGTACATGACATCACATGACACAAAGGTTACAATGCTTCCAAATTTTAAGTAAATGATCACATCACGAATACAAACATACTGCTGACTTAGGAGAAGTGTCATCACAATGTCGCATGGGATATCCTGGCAAGTCTTCCTAGGTCCCGGCCCCCATCTTGGGATATCCTGGTAACCTCTAACGACTCCCGGCCCCACATGCAAACCAATGCAGAATCAATTATCTTTCGAAGGGACAAGATAACGATCTTGCCATTCTAGGCCTTCTCGTCTCATCCCAAGTCTATACAAGCACTTGCGTCCATGAGCGAGGCAAAATTAATCTTTTTAAATGTTGGTACCACCTATACTAATCAATTGGTTTAAGTTTTCACTGAATTAACCAACTTACATTGAGATCTCCTGGCATCACTTTGTGTGCCGACCCTCAATGCAAGCCACTTCTCTAAGACAACACGTGGAACTATGCCACCACCAAAGGGTACTCAAGTGCAACCTAGCGATAATGAATCCCTAAACACGACATAAAGTCAACGTAGCCCGTTCATGATAACCGGGTACAACACGGGACACAATTAAGCACTACCCAAGGCAAACGAAGTCGATCGACATGACAGCAACCCCAAAACACATAAAAGAAAATCCTATTTGGAAGACTTACATAGTACTGACTAGACTGCCCCACACCAAGAGGAAGCATCACAAGCAATATAAAATATGCTACATTAGGATTTCGTAAATCCAATTCATTCAACGCATTAGTGCACTAATCAAATTAAATAAAATAAATTCTTGCACAATCACATGAGTGTGGTCTAACACGTTGCAAATCTTTCCGTAATCTACACTTGATCATTTAATCATAATGCAAAATTTTTCATAATGATAATAAACACATATACGTTGCAAAAATAACTTATAGTGGTGATATTCAAATATCATTATATTTATATAATATATATATATATATAATAATGCATATACTCGACGTATATGTTATTACGCATATTTTATATATCTATAATTAATACTTAAATATTTACTTTAATATTTTGAATTTTAGAATTAAATCATAATACCTTACTTTATTATTTAAAAATATAATATAAATACATTTTAATATATATATTATATATATATATATATTTTATAAGAAATTAATATATATATATATAACACATATATATATTAAATATATTAATTATATATTTAAATAATAAATTATTTTAAAATCACAGAATACATTGGTGATCATATATATTTATATATATATATAATATATTATATATATTATACATATATTATATTTAATATATAATATATATAAAAAAAGAAGATTTTTTTTTTTTTAAATGCATAATCAAATGAGGGTTTGGGCCGCGCCCTGCCCTAACAGGGGACGCAGCCACCATTGCTGGGGGCTGCGACCTGTGTGGGCAGCGACGGTGCTGCCTTCACAGGCCGCCGTCCCCAGCCATGGGGGCTACCAGGGGTTAAAACCCCTCCCCAAACTCCACGCATAGCCACAAAAAATAGACATTTCGCCATTCAGAATGATATATAATTTTTTGACTGGTAAAAAGAAATTTTGGGTAAAACCCAGAATACCAAAAAAATTCACTAATTCATTTTCCCATACAGTTTAAAAATGAATTCACTAAATTAGATATATATATTTTTATATATTTGTACATATGTATTTATACAATTGGGTATACATATATATATATACACATATATATAAAATATATATCCATAGTTTTTTATTGAAAGAACCAGATACAAAATTTTCTTGTTCCAATTGAATTTTCCATTGACTGAGTTTGCTTCCTAATGGATTTTTTTTTCTTCAATTCCTACAGAATTTTATTGTTTTGACAAGAGTTTTCACAATTTATCTGTTTAATCTTGCAACTAGTTTTTTTTTTTTTTTTTATGGGTATTTTCATTGCAACAAAAGGACTGAATCTTTTAAAAGGAAACATGAACATATTCTAAATCATTACTAAATGAAACCAAAATAAGAAAAAAAACCTGTTATTTTCTCCAAATGCTTGAAGATTTGTTAATGGAGATCTTGCCCTTGCTTTTGAATTCAGCTTCTCCAATTTTTAATCTTCCCTTCACCAATTTTCTTCAAAAGAATTCAATCCAAGTTTTGCTCTCCAAAATTCAAAATTAAAATTCAAAAAAAACAAAATGAATTACCTTATGCCATTTCCTTCTCCAAATTGTCAAACCCCTAATTTGAGTTCACCCACCAAAATTTATTGCCAATTTAGTTATTTTCTTTTTTTGAAATTTCATAAACAATTTCATTTCCAAGTGTAATTTGCACAGTATTATTTTAAAACAAAGATCTACTTTTGCAACCAAGTGATAATTAAATTTTTCCTTTTCAATAAAATTGAATTTACCAATTCACATTTAAATCATTCTCTCAACTTTATTTAAAAAAAAAGAAATATAAGGCATAGTTCTTTTTTTTTTTTTCTTTGATTAAATCTCACATTTAATAATGTTAACACAAATATTTTAATTTAATTTATCATCAAATAAATCTAATCCATGATTAGATTATTTTATTGATTGAACTAAATTAACTAATTAATTAATAGTCACCATTTATTTATTTTGACAATGCAATTAAATAAAACAAGCACCAATTTAAATTGCAAATTAAATACAAGGGCAAGGAGAAGAGACCACAAAATAACTTTATCCCAACTAACCCGGACGCATTAATAATTATGGCTGTGGTGATGTCAACGTAATACGTAAAACCTAGCTACTATCTCCCAATCGCTTTCCATTGACAAGGGACACGCTTCGCACTGTGGACCTGTGGAGTCAATGTCCCGTGACTGCGATCCCGCGACACAATAATGAAAGTGTCAAAATACGCATATATATATATATATATATATATATATAAACACACCGCGGAAGAGGGAAATCACGTAATCACAGTAAGCACTCGTGACGCAAGTGATGTGATCCCGTCCCCTTCACCAATACAATATCGCTAACTGACGCATCTAATCATCATTGATATAATCAAAGCATAAACATTAATAATTCACATACATGTTATTTTAATCCATAATATGAAATAATAATAACATCCGACGAAGTACCACCACATCAAAACATAATGTTTACATCGCTTAACAATTAGCGGTCAAAGTAATCAAGTTTATAACCAATGTGCTGACAAAGCAAAACATACATAACGAACATTGTTTGATCAAAAGAACAAAATGGAGGGGTGTTACATCCTCCCCCCCTAGGGTCAGGCTTACTCCTAGAAGCCTGCAAACAAATAGGGATAAAGTTCCCTCATCCTAGCTGCATCTTCCCAAGTGGATGATGTGTCATCCCTAGGATCCCACTGGATCCTAACCTGATCAATATCTCGCCCTCGAAGAGCGCTTCGGCCCACCATGGCCACGAAGCCTGTGCCACCGCCCATCCTCTACTCCGCAGTTATCAATCAAGGACATGAGAAATGCCCAGATGGTAATATGGTCAAGAACCTGGATACATGAAATACCGCCGCGGCACACACAAGAGACTGGCCAGAAGCTAAGATGGTATAACAGGACCAATCTTCTCGAGAATCTTGAAGGGTCCAACAAAGTGAGGCGCCAACTACCTTTTCCATAATGGATTGGACTCTTTCGTGGACGCACACGCAAGAAGACTCTATCGCCTATAAGCCCGGCGATCCACTCTATGCGCATTCGCATACTTCTTCTGCCTATCTTGCACTGCCACCAAGTGCTCTCTAATCCTATCCTCCTGCTGCTCCATATCTTGCAACATTTCAGGACCCAAAGTTACTCTATCCTCTAGCCGATCCCAACTCAAGGGAGTGCAACATGGTCACCCATACAATGCCTGGAATGGAGCCATGCCGATAGAACTCTGAAAGCCATTATTATAGGCAAACTCTACCAAATAGAGATAGTCCTCCCATCATGTCTGCTGGTCCATCACATACATATGCAACATGTCTTCGAGGATCTGATTGACCCTCTCAGTCTGTCCATCTGTCTCTAGGTGGTAAGCTAAACTGAAGTTCAACTGTGTTCCCATCGCATGTTGTAATGACGTCCATAGAGCTGAGGTGAACACTGGATCCCTGTCAGAGATAATCTGACACAGAATACCATGTAACCTCACTATATCCTCCATGAACACTCTAGCTATAGATGATGCAGTATAGGAAGAGCGCATAGGTTAGAAGTGTGCTACCTTTGTCAACCTATCCACTGTCACCATAATTGCATCATGCCGTCTCGAAGAGTTGGGTAAACCAACAATGAAATCGAATGAGATTATATCCCATTTCCACTCTAGTACTAGATGTGACTGTAAAAGTCCTGCTGGATGTTGGTGTTCGGCCTTCACCCACTGACACTCAGGACATCTAGACACAAAATCTGCAATATCTCACTTCATCCCTGGCCAAAAATATAACTGACGCAAATCTCCATACATCTTCTTCACCCCTAGATGGGCTGAATAAGGTGCATGATGTGCTTCAGTCATGACCAAAGCGCGAAGCTCACATGCTAGGGGAATGTATATGCATCCCATGTGTCTCAATATCTCATCAGCATTGAGAGAGTATCCTGAATATCTACCCTCAAGGGGTCTTCCTGCCTCTATTACCGATCTAACATCCTGATACCAACTGTCGGTTGGAAGGGCAGAAAGAATCCGACTCCACAAATCAACAATAAGGGTCAACTCAGATATCTCATGCCTTCACCTACTGAGGGCATCTGCAACCACATTCTCCTTCCCCTGGATATACTTCACCTCAAAGTCATATTCACAGAGAAACTCCATCCAACGCCTTTGCCTAGCATTAAGGTTGGGCTGCATGAAGATATACTGAAGGATCCTATGATCACTATGCAGCTCGAACCTATGCCCAAGAAGAAAGTGCCTCCATCTCGTCAATGCATGAACCACTGCCGCCAACTCAAGATCATGGGTAGGATAGTTTAGCTCATGATCCTTGAGCTTCTGTGACTCATATGCAATGACATGACCCTCCTGCATCAATACTGCACCTAATCCCTCCAAGGACGCATCTGTACAAACTATAAAGTCCCCAATAGGATCCGGTATCACAAGTATAGGTGCACTGGTCAACTTCCCCTTAAGGCACTGAAAGGCTGCCTCACACTTCTCAGACCACTCAAACCTCTTTCCTTTCCTCTGAAGGGAGGTGATAGGATGCCCTAGCCTCAAAAATTCCTACACAAATCACCTGTAATAACCCACTAGCCCCATGAAGCTACGTATCTCGGCCACATTCGTGGGCGCAGGCCAATCTAAGATCGCTTGGATCTTTGCAGGATCCACTGAAACACCCTCCCCAGAGATCGCATGACCAAGGTATTGAACCTCAGTTCTGAAGAATTCACACTTCGACAAATTAGCATATAGCTGATTATCTTGCAAGCACTGTAATACCTGTCGTAAATGCTCCTCATGTTCCTCCATTGTTCTAGAATATACCAAAATATCATCTAGGAACACAAGAACAAACTTGTCTAGGTATGTACGAAATACCCCATTCATAAGACTCATGAACACTGAGGGTGCATTCGTCAAACCAAATGGTACAACTGTGAACTCATAGTGACCATACCGTGTTCGAAATGCGGTCTTATGAATATCTGACTCGAAGATTCGAAGCTGATGATATCCTGACTTGAGATCAATCTTCAAAAATATGGTAGCACCCTTGATCTGATCGAATAGATCATCAATCCTAGGAAGAGGATACCTATTTCTGATGGTCACTTTGTTCAACTGTCGGTAATCAATGCATAATCGAAGTGAATCGTCCTTCTTCTTCACGAAGATGATAGGTGCTCCCCATGGAGAAACACTAGGGCGAATAAAACCCTTCTCTAGCAATTCCTCAAGCTGCAACCTAAGCTCTTTCAGCTCTTGGGTAGTCATACGATAGGGAGCTCAAGAAATGGGCTCTGATCCAGGTACCAAGTCTATCTTGAAGTCAATGTCCCTCTGAGGAGGCATCCCTGGAATCTCATCTAGAAAGACATCAAAAAACTCTTGAAGGATGGGGTGACTATCAAGAGAGACCTTCTCTCCTCCACCTCCTAGATCCAAATCATCCACTGTAACAGCGAACAATTGGCAACCCTACCACACACACCTTCTCAACTGCATAGCTGAGATGATCCTCAAAGAGATTGGCCTCTGAACCCCCACTACCTCTACCTCTCTACCAGATGCCCCAATGCATCTAATCGACTTACGTCGACAATCAATGACTGCACTATGAGCCTCTAGCCAATCCATTCCTATGACGTCATAAGAACCCAATGGAATAACACGAAGGTCCAAGGTAGTCTGGAGAGGTCCAACCTCTAACCTACACTTTGGCACAAGGGAAAGGGATGCAACTTTTTCACCCGAAGCTAACTCTACCTGCCACCTATTGACCTGCTTTACCGCATCCAGTCTACATCGCATCATGACAAATGAAGAAACAAAGGAATCAGATGCTCTAGAGTCAAATAGAATAGAAACTGGGTTACCCCTCAACATACCATAAGCCTCAACGACTGTACCCTGGTGCTCTGCCTGGCAGTTGTCAACCGTTGCGAATACTCGATGCCCATGGCCTGCATCTCCTACAGTCAGCTCTGACACCGCTGGTCCCTGAGAATAACCCGATGCACCCTTATTGGGACACATCCTCGCTATGTGACCCTATTGGCCACATGCAAAACATCCAGTGCCTCTATCGAAGCCCCTGTCGATAGGTGGTGTGCTATACTGCTGTGCACTACCCCTAAAAGATGAATGAGAACTCTGCGCTGGCTACTTAGAGTTGAATCGTCTCATGCGCCTCCAACTCCTGTCCCCCTGCCTCTACTGGAAACCCTTCCATTTCCCCTGGGAACCCTGCTACTGCTAACCACTCTGAGACGGACCCTGCTAAGCTCTAGAAGGTGCACCTCCCTGAGGCTGACCTCCTCGAGCACTAGTCCCAGCTACTGCACCACTACCCACCTGCACTCCTACATGACCACCTAAGGCCATCGCCAAGTTCTCCTCAATGAGCTTGGCCTTGTCGACCGCCACCTCCATGGTCCTGGGTTCGAAAACCCACACTCCACCACTGATACGGGCATTTAAGCCCCTGAGAAAATGTTGTACCAACATGCCCTCGTCATCTTCTATGCCCGCATACTATTTGAGCTCGTAGAAACGACGCTCATACATCTCTACTGACATAATCATCTGTCGAAGGGTGTGGAACTCATCCCCTTGATGCTGCCTCCAATGCTCAGAAAAAAATCTAGCTCGAAACCGCTCTAGGAACAACTCCCAAGAAATAATGCCAATGTCCAGATGGAGCTTCTACTCCTCTAATCTCCACCAAGTGGAGGAAAATCCCCTCAAGTGCATGATAGCGCACCTAGCTCGAGTGTTGCTCCCATATGGGTGCATAGAAAAGCACCTAGTCAAGTCAATGAGCCATGTCTCTGCCTCCAAACCACTGCCTGATCCATCAAAAATGGTTGGTCGTGCTCTAAGCAAGTCCCTCATATGGGATACTACCTTTGAATCAGACTGAACTGGTATCTCTCTCTCTCTAACCACCACTGGCTCTACCTCCTGCCTAGGCCCAAGGCGGGCAAGGGTCTCCTCTAACAACTGACGCAACTGAGCATCCTCGATCCTGGGTGGATCCAGATTCAGATTGCCATCTCCCTGAATATTCTAAGAAGCCTATTGCTCCACATGGTCAGAAACAAGTGGAACATGTGGCGATGGGTCTTGTTGTTCCCCAATGCGACTACCTAAACGGCCATGTCTACGACCCCCACCTCTTCCACGTCTAGGAGGCATTATCCTACACAAACACAAAAAAGGTATTAAGCACAACACAAATTAAAACCCACACAACTAAAAGCTTAATGTGCTCATCATAATCCCAAAGTACCCAGTGTTTAAACCTAGGCTCTGATACCATGTGTAATGCCCCGCCACGCAACCCTAGGGGAAGTTGCAAACTACTAAACAAATACACAATTTTTTTTGTTTGTTTAATTACAAATACATGTAAGATTACAACACAAAGCCAACAATCCCCTAAGGTTACGAGACAAATATTATTTAAATCACAACTTAAAACAACATGCAAGAAATGAAACATAACAACACTCACTTAAATAATTAAAGCACATACTTTCCATACATGAGATCCTTCATGGTTACCAATAATAGAAGTTACATGATTACAATTACATCACTCATTCCCAGAATGAGGTAAATCAATAACATGATTGCTTATTACAAATTCCACCTCGATAACAATGAGGGGTAAATAAAATACAAAATTGACTAACATAAAGAACCAAGGTAGCAACTAGATCCACAGGCTCTCAGCATGAAAGTCTCTCGTCCACATAAGCATCCAAGAACAACGGAGTAAGGTGCACGTTCCACCCAAGCAAGTGATATCCGAAGGCTCACCCCCCGTGCCAGGAGATAGTAACAAGGATTTCAGGTCAAGATCAACAACCTCTAAACATAGGCAACATGACTCAACCGAAAAAGATACAAACATGACATCACATGACACAAGGCTTACAACGCTTCCAGATTTTAAGTAAATGATCACATCACGAATACAAACATATTGTTGACTTAGGAGAAGTGTCATCACAATGTCGCATGGGATATCCTGGCAAGTCTTCCTAGGTCCCAGCCCCCATCTCGGGATATCCTGGTAACCTCTAACGACTCCCGGCCCCACATGCAAACCAATGCGGAATCAGTTATCTTTCGAAGGGACAAGATAACAATCTTTCCATTCCAGGCCTTCTCGTCTCATCCCAAGTCTATACAAGCACTTGCGTCCATGAGAGAGACGCAATTAATCTTTTTAAATGTTGGTACCACCTACACTAATCAATTTGGTTTAAGTTTTCACTGAATTAACTAACTTACATTGAGATCTCCTGGCACCACTTTGTGTGCTGGCCCTCAATGTAAGCCACTTCTCTAGGACAACACGTGGAACTATACCACAACCAAAGGGTACTCAAGTGCAACCTAGGGATAATGAATCCCTAAACACGACATGAAGTCAAAATAGCCCGTCCAAGATAACCGGGTACAACACTGGACACAATTATGCACTACCCAAGGCAAACAAGGTTGGTCGACATGACAACAACCCCAAAACATGGAAGACGGTTCTATCTGGAAGACTTGCAAAATTTGACTCAAATCCCAACAAGAATGAACACCCCACGAGGAAAGGAAGCTTGCAAACAATATAAGGTAATCTACCTTCGGATTTCGTAAATCCAATCATTCATCGCATTAGTGCACTTAATCAAATTAAATAAACTATGTTCTTGCACAATCACATAAGGGTTTGATTATTCGTTTGATTCTTGTTGACGCAATACACACAATAAATTAAATCAATCTTTCCTTTGCTATACCATGATTTTCCATAAACAAATTTTCGTCTATCCCTTTACAAATATATCATTTATAAATTAAATACTTC
>VDFB02113131.1:0-11209 GCA_007258455.2 Sequoia sempervirens
ATCCTTGATTAGGAGGTGTTACATCCTCCAACTTTTTCAAGTTGCATCCTAATCCTAGTCATTATCCTAATCCTCCACCTAACTACCCCCTTGATTATTTTCATAATGTTAACCCCTTGAATAGGAAGGGTTGATCCTTTTTCCATTTATGGCTCAACCCCTTGTCCCTTAAACCTTAAATGCTTCCTCCTTTTGGAGAACTAACTCCACATGGGTTACTTCTCCCAAGGTACCTTAGAGGAATTTAAAATTCCTCTTTATTCCTCCAACGTACCTTAGAGGAATTTAAAATTCCTCTTTATTCCTCCAACGTACCTCAAAGTGACCTCCCTTTCCAATCATTAGGGGATATTGGACAAGAAATCCCTTATGAGGGAGATCTTGTCCATCTCCCAAGGTACTTTCAAAGTACCAAATATCCCCCACATCCTCTCTCATGGTGACACTTGTCACCACCATATGGGTTGAGATGTCTCAAAGAATCTCAACCCTTGATCTCTCACAATGCATCCTATCCATTCATCTCATCCAACCCCTCTCAATTGACTACACTCAATCATTTTTGAAAATACACAATGGAAAACATACATTCGTGAACAAAATCCTAGTGTTATGCTACCAAAATTGAGCTAGAGAACACATCAAAACCGACATCGTTAGGGAAATCTACAAAATGAGTTGGTCACTATACCCTGTTTCCATCGAATTTGGAGAAGGTAAGGGTTCTTGGCCCTAATCGTGAGTGTTGTTTTGATTTTATGTTTTTTCTTGGTTTTGTTGTTATTTCCTTGTATTTAGGACATAATTTTACTACACACAAAATACCATATTGATCCAGCTAGGATCAATACTACTCAAAGACATGAGAAAAACATAAAAAAATTAAACATGTCAATCGCCATTCAAAATTATGAAATCCATCACTTACGAAAAGTAATACTTCAAATTTTGACCATGCACATGAAACTACAATAATTCTCTGTCAAGATCCCTAAGATGATACACATGAAATTCACATCTATCGACACTTCCACAAGTTCCAAGCCATAAGGGGTCAAATTTTCCATGTTTTCCCTTATCTTTTGACCTATCCTCTTTTATATCTTGTAGCAAGTGATACTCTAGAAAATATTGGTTAATAGGAATCCTACCTCAACTCCATATACTAAATCAAATGGGCTACATCCAATAACATGCTTGAAAGTAACCCTATCATCCCAAAAGTGTACTTGAGATTTTCATCCCACCTATTCTTGTTTTGATCAAGTTTTCTCTTTATGATCTTCATCATGCTCTTATTAACTGGCTCATCATGTCCATTTCTTTGTGGGTGGTATGGAGAAGAATGTACCAAGTTTATATCAAACTTATAGCATAAATTTTTCATGTCTTGTGATCTAAAACACATAGAATTATAAGTTAGTATCCTATTTGGAACTCCAGACCTAGTTATAATATTGTTGATCAAGAAATACTTTTGTAATTATAATATTTGGAATTATAAGTTTAGTAATATGAATTTTCATTTCATACTTTTGTATTTTATTAATCCAATGACATATTTTGCTTGAGGCTTCCTATTACATGACAATATCTTTGAGAGTTTGGTGTGGCACATATGCTACAACCGTAGCTTCCATCAGATAAGATCTAAAAAATTTATCACCTTAATCAAAGAATAAGAATGCTTCTCTATCATAAAATATTTTAATTTATTTTTTTGTAATAATTTACTAAAGAAGGCTACAAATTTCTCATATCCTTCATCATTCTTTTGTAACAACATAACTATGATGTAAAATAATGCAAAAGAAAAGAGATAGAGTGGATTAGAATAATTTGGGCTTAGTATTACTAGTGTACCTCCCATATACCTTTCTTTATCTCCTTGAAAGCTTCAGTTGGCTCGTCACTCATTAGATTGGCTATCCCTTCTTGAGAATTTTTTATATGGCCTTAGTCTTCTCAAAAAAATTAAGAACAAACCTAACAAAGTTGATCTCCCTAAAAAGGACTAAATATATTTCACAAATTTAGGTTGAGGAATTATGCTAATATCCTTAACTCATTCAAGGTCTATCCTCACACCATCCTTTAACATAATATGACCTAATATTTTACCCTCCTCGACACCAAACTAACACTTCTTGGGTTTGAAATAAATATTGTGCTCTAAACATCTTTTAAAAAAGTAATTCTAGGTGCTTACAATGCTCACCTCTTTCCTTTGTTCACTTAGTTAGGTCATCTTGGTAAAATACCATTATCCAATCAATAAGACCAACAAAAGCTATGCCCATTTATCTTTGAAAATTTGACCTTGTATTTTTAAAACAAATGGCATCCTCACATACACATATGTGCCCCATTGAGTAGTGAATTTTTTTTTGCGTTGTTTTGATTATTTCACAACCACTTAGTTGTAGCATGAAATTCCATCCATTGTGGATATTTATTATGGTCTTGTAACTTGGTGCAATAAATAGTCCTTGGAAGAGGGTAGTTTCACAATTATTTTTTCATACAGGGACAAGGTTCTGACACCCACTTGAAATGCCTAATTGCTTTGATTATTATTTCTTCCTTTAATTTCATCAACTCCTTTTACATTTGAGGAGATAAAGTAGGGTTGATAGGCCTCTATTTTTCCTAAATGGTTTAATATCAAGATGAAATGGGATAGTATGCTAAAATAAATCTTCCTTACATACTTGTAGATCATTATATGACCATGCAAAATACTTTTTAAATTTATGTAGTAAATAAATGAGAATTTTTTTCATAAGGTTTAATTCTCTTACCAATTCACACTATTTTAGGGTTTTCAATTGTCCCTAAATTCACCCCCTCAACATCATTCTCATGAATTAATTTTCCTTTGTTCCTATAGTGGACTCCACTATCAAATAATTTTTCCAAGGGAACTAACCCTTTAGGAATAGTATTTATCTCTAGTTGTAACACTTGATTCCCAAATAGGGTTTCTTTTCTATTTTCTATTTCCACCATTGATTTCCAGTCATTAGCTAGTTGTCAAACTTATCCATACAATTCATAAATTTGTATGTGTTGACTGTCATCGAATACCTATCAACTACATATATTATCTCATATGGTGGGTCTTGTTAACACCTCAACACTCAGCTAAAAGGGAGGAAGATCATAATTCAACTAATACCTAGATGCAACAACAACAAGAGCATCAACATCAAAATTTTCACTTTTATCCAATGATTCAGTACCAATGGAATCAAACAAATCCATGCTATCCCAATCAACATTTTTATATGACCTCAACTTATTTTCTTTTGCTACAAATATGTATTTTAATTGTTTCACTACCAATTATGAATCTCTATAAATTTTTAGATATCTACCTCCATTTTTATGAGCTACAATTAACCCCAACAATAGGGCTTCATATTCAATGATATTATTTATACATAGGAAAGTCACCCTGAAGGAAAACCTATACTTTTTATTAGCTAGAGATATTAGAATTACCAAGACCATTTCCTTCTTTGGAGCAAGCACCATAAAATAACATGATCCCAATATGATTACAACTCTCTATCAACATTTGAAGGAGTTATAACTTCCTTCTCAATCCCTATCTCATCATAGAAATCTATCATATAATCAATACTTGTGTCAAATTATTTTACCTCATTAAGTGACTTGTATCTATCTTCATTATTGTCAAGGACTCCTTTTTCTACATGTAACTTAAAAATCTTCACCATGGAGTGGAATGGTGGAATATGATAAATCCATTTGTATGCTCCCACCAATAGATGCAACCCACTTTCTAGACAATAACATTCCCCACTTAGGAGGACATTCCACTACAATAATATTCATTATGAAAACCTTATTTGGGTAATTAGCTAATTGGACTTCTATATTACTCATAATTCCAATGACATTCACTTCCCTAGAATCCATAGTAAAACATTTTCCATATGGCATTGATACTTTTAAATACCATTTTCATCCATTACCTCAAGTGGCATGACATTACTAGATGCACACGAATCAAGCATACAATTATGGAGCAGCCATCCCTTGATGATTAGAGTAGTATAAAAGGGATAAAAAAATATCTGATTATTTACCACAAAGGCACCAAGGTAAACATCCATAGTATCCTCTTTCTCTATCATCTCTTCTTCATTTGGGCTTTTAGTTATTTTCTTGGGAAATGTAGAAGAATAAAAGATAGATCTCTTGCTTTATGCTTGGGAATTATAAGAGCCTTAGATAAGGGAAAATAAAACCTTGGCTCAAAAATTTTCCAATATCAATTGAAGTATACATCAGTAAAGGCACAATTGGTTCTATGGCTATTTCATTCACATATGAAATGAAAAACCCTAACTATGTTGAAGAAGAAACATATAGATTTCCTTTCATCTCCTTTATATTTTGAATTATTACAAGCATATGTTTTGGTGATATCTCCTTCGCTCTTCTACTTTCTTTTACATCATCAACCTTTTCCCTTTGGACAATTTTGCCACTTGTTTGCACACACTAGTTATGGCTCTTAGGCATATAATTCTTCTTTGCTTATTGTTGCTCAAGGATTTTTCTTTTATTACCTAGCTTCTTGGAAAAGAAATTTTGTTCTTCCACTCCACTGACCTATTTATCAGCATAGAGTCCTCACACTTGCTTTGTTATTTTGTTGCACCTACATTGGGACAAACATGCTCCTTATTTGTCCACTTTGGACTTGCATATTTGTGGCATCAGTGAGGGATTTGATATCCTCATTTGATGGCCTTGTTCTCTTATATCTTTTTTTCATGAGTGTCTTCAAATGCTCAAAATCATGAGCAAGAATTTGACACTATTGCCTATCGACATTGCCTTCATATTAGAAAACTTGGTCACTCAAACCAAGATGTCATGGCATCTTTTAATATTTTCTTGGTCATAGACCAATTCATCAAATTGGTCAATTTTGTTATCATAATATTACGCACCCCCATCCTCGTTTGGAAATTCATATTCTCTATTCAAAGAAAATGCAATTGCATAGTTTAAAAGGTCATTATGTAAGAAGAAAAATCCACACCATAAACTACCTTCCTAATAATTCACATGTTCCCTCTTCAATGGATCAAGTGTATCATTTTCTTGTTGTTTAAAACTCACATGCTTTGGGGTAGACTGCCTATCATTTTATTGTGGCGTCTTGGACCAATTAGTATTGTAAGGCCTATTGTACAATAATTTCCCTTCATTGAAATGTGTGGATTTGTTATTATATGCAACCTTATAGGAAAATTCCTTCATGACTCCCATAAGTTTATCCAACTTATCCTTAGTTGAGAGAGACTTACTTGGTGTAGTTCTATCTGGTTGTAACAACTTTACATCAACCCTCTTCAATTGTTTACCATATTCCCTCATATTGCTTTCAATATTTATGGATATTACATATGCTTCTCTAAGTGTTTGAGGATCTTTATCTTTTAAGTAGTATCTTATCTTAGAATCAAAAGCACCACAAAACAATACAAGGAACATAGATTGCTTAGGCTTGAGATGTTGAGGTAAATTTCTCATGGTGAGGATGAAACTATTGTTGAATTCCATCACATTCTCATTGATGCTCTTCTTAATGGTGGTGATTTTTTAGATAAAAATTTAGGATCAATTCTATCTCTATACTACATTCTAAAATCAGTAATAAACTCTTCCCAAGAGGAAATTTTGTTGTTATGGAAATTCCTAGACCATTCTCTTGCACTTTCCTCCAAAGAATGCACAAATAGCTTCATCATCATGTCATCATCTTCAATTTCATATTAATTTTTTATATTGATGAAGTATCTCAAGAAATCTTCCCCTGTCACTACATTATTTCCTTGAAACTTGGGAATATTTCCCATGATATAACTTGGTATTAGATTAGGGTAATTAAGAATACCAAAAGAAATCTATTTGTCTATACCTCTCAATTCCCAAAGGCTTCCTAACTAGAGAAAGTATTTGAGCTTATCTTCTAAGGTTATTTTGTTTATTTTATTCTACATTTTGTTGTTGTAGGTTATGTTTATTATGTTATATGTTATGCACCTAAAAATTTGGGATATGATGAACAACATGTTGAGGTTGAACAACATTCCAAGGCTAAATAATATTTTGATATTGATTTATTTGTTGAGCTTGCTAAGAAATTTGGGTTTGTCTTAATGCAATTTTTTCTTCTATTTCATGCTAACTTTCTCTATGGTGGTTAATAAGATATATTTGTTAATCTAAAACTCTTTCCACTTGCTCAATCTTTGATTGAGAAACTTGATCAACATCATGAAATATATTATCCACTTCATGATAAATTTTTGGAGATGAAGTATGAGAATTATTATGCCTATTTCAAATCTAATATGAAGGTGGAGGAAAATTCTTATATTTATTTACTGTGCACATATTTAAAGCTGAATTTTCATTACTTTCATTGAAATTTGTATCTTTTCCAAATCTATCAAAATCACACTTGAAGGTTCTCCTACTAGTTTTGATCAAGTTATCAGCTAAATCATCTGATGTATAATAGTCATAATATTTTGATGCATCTCTCCTATTGGAAGTGCTTAAATTTTCAATAATAGGAGAAATTTTTTTGGATAACACAACTGGATTCTTGGACTTCCACTATTCATGTCTCCTTGCATAAGAGGAAGTAGCTTCAAGCACGTCTTGGATTTTAGGCCACTAATATCTTTCCATTCTTTTATCTATTGAAGTCAACTTATGGATCTTCTTCAACAAAGTTTCCACTCCTTAGAAATGAGAAAACAAACTAAATCAACAAAAGTTTGGTTGATACTAATCAAGCACCAATTGTATGACCTCAAAATATCATGATTGCAAAACATGAAACATAAGTGTGAAATAAACAAGAATCACAATCAAACAAGATCAAAATAATAAAGTTGTTGTCACCTAGAATCGCACCCTGTGAAAAGTTTACAAAAAATTGAGCATTTTAGAGCAACATGGGATCATCTCAAGGCTGTGGGTCACCTATAGCTGAAATGAACCTCCAGAGAAGGCCGGCTTCCTTTGGGTATCACCTAAACTATTGCTTCTTTGAGAGGAAAGAGGGAAGAGATACATAAATTAAAGGACTACACTAGGGTGATACACCGAACTGGTGAGAAATCATGAAATGAACACAGGAAGAACATACACTTGAAGGCCTAATTGCTATTCTTAGAGCAACTTCTTTCAGACTTAATGCTTTAGTCCTAACAGGTTTGGCCCACATGCACATCTCAGGAAGGAAAGATTAATTTCACAGCTCTAAGATATGAATATAGAATTATAAAACACAGCTAAAGACTTGCATTGTTCAGAAGAAAGATGCAGAAATGAGAATCAATATGAAAATAAACACAAACTCTGCTGTAAACTTTAGTGCCGATTCGTGTTTGCCGGAGTTGCTGTGAAAACATACATTGATTGAGAAAGGATTGATTAAAAACTCACTAACTCTTCAAAGTGTGTCCTCAGAACTCTCCACAAAAAGGCCAAAAAATGCCTTATATACAAACTGTATGTCGGCCCCTTAGGGCTTACAAAAATATCCCCATTCAGAAAAAGATCTATCTAAGATCTTTGATGAATTAATTGTAGAAGCCTGCGTGTCCCTGTTGTTGGTGTCAGTGTGAAGAAAACATTCTCGAAGAAGTCCCCCCCTGATCTTTCTGCAACCACCACATTCATTCCTCTGTCCTCGTGTCTTATTGAGCTACTTCGGCTGCACCTTGAATGCCCTAAGCTTGCAATAGATACGTGCTGCATTCACATTCTATTGATTTTCTTTCTGTTGGTCAAGCTGCCACGACTTGCCTCTAGCTCCCCCTAATTGGTCAAGTGTGTTCTGTGAGGATTCTATGGGCAGTCGAAAGCTCTTCGATTAGAATCGCATCTCGACGAGACACTGAAAGTGTCTCACCGATGCGATTATGCTCCTCTGAATCTATCGACATAACATGGAGCTATCGCTGAGAGCTCTTAGCGAGCCCGAAAAAACATACCAATTCTACTGGAGCCATCGACAAGACACCATAGCGAGGATCAAATGTTGTACCGATATCTACTTTTGTCGCTGAGACACCTTCCATCGCCGAGACCTCTTGTAGACTTCCCCCTCTTCTTGGGGAATTCTGTTTCGTTTTGAAAGCCTTACTGCTCGATGAGACTCACGTCGAAGTATGAACCCTCGGCTGACTCCTTTTCTTTCGGCCTGACTCCTGTTGGTCGGGAAGAGGTCCTGGTGACTTCAAATGTTATGCCGAAGGCCCCTCTTTTTGGGGAGACCTCACGTCGTCGCCGAGACATCTCAGCGAGATCCCTTAGACATACCGAGGGCCCTTTTTCTACGTGCCGAGGAGACTTCTTGTCGGCCAGACCTTATGGTGATAGCCTCCATCCTGCCCGATGATGTGTTTGCTTTCCCTTGGTGTGGGCACAACCTTTTCATCTCGACAAAATATTTTTTCGAGACCCCATGCTTTATCTTGCCGACGAGTCCATCAGTTTTCCATTGCTGTGACGTTCCACTATCGGCAAGACATCATATAGAATGCGCCCTATTGTTCAGAAAGATCTCAACCACTCCCGAGTTGCTGAGACATAATGTATCTCCCATCGATGAATTTACCTGTCCCAAGTGTGTCGTTGTAGCTTTCATCCATTGGGGAGACCTCTCATAGACTGCTCTTGCTACACCGGGAAATCTCAATGCCTTCTGAGTCGCTGAGACAAGGCAACTGTTACGCCGACAAGGATCCTTCATATTTCCATCAGCGAGACCGAAGATCACTCGCCGAGACCTTACAGCAATCGCCCCAACCTACACCGATGAGCACATCCTTCCAGTTGGTAAGACATTGGCCTGTCGGCCAGACTTATACCGAATGCATCCTTTTATCCCGATATCTGCTCTTGTCGTTGAGACACTCACACTTTGGTAAGACATCCTGCCGAAGGCCTCAACCTATGTCGAGAGCATTCGTCCTGTTGTGACTCTACCGCTTCGATAAGACTCTTGCCGATAACACCTTGCATGTCGTCGATCGACGAGACAAAAGTGAACTCATGCCGAAAGAAAGTCATTTTGCACACTGTCGGTGAGACTAAGAGAACTCGCTATGACCATACACCGACGCTGCAACTCATGCCGAAGGGAACCTGTGTTTCTCCAATCAGCGAGACAAGAAAACCTCACTGAGACATAACGCCGATATCATCTAGCTTCGCCGACGAACCACCATACACGTAGTCGGGGAGACATGTTGAGATCGGTAAGATGCAACCTCGACAACCAAGACATATGCCAGTAGAAGCCTCGACGGTCGCCAAAACAATAGGACCGTACCGAATGAAGAATGCGGAAGACCTGTGATCGTTGTGACACTCCTGGGGGCTTGGTGACTCTGTCCTTAGAATATTTTCATGCTGAACTAGAGCAAGGAAGGCTTCCTCACTGAGTTCCCTGTGTCTTGGCATCAGATTCATGACCTTTGCCCTAGGCCGAATACTTCATTTGGCCTTCTGAAACAAATAACACGATTTGCTTTGCCTGATTAGCAGGCGAGGGGTGAAAAGGGTAGGCAATAGTTATCATTTTCAATGTTATAGAAAATGGTTTGCGAGGGGTAGTTGATTGTTTAAAGGAAGAATTGGAAGTGTCAAACTAGGAGATGTACAAGTTCTTAACTTGGTTGAGAGGATGTATCATTTAAGCTCATGATAGATGAAAATAAGGAGTTTAGATCATTATGTACTTCTTCATCTATATTTTTGATCTCCTCATCATCATCATCAAGACTGATTACAATAGAAGGATGATGGGTTATTTCCAAGGAAGGATGTATCAAAAGTTGTGGCTGATGGATCATATCATTATGTTGTAAGGATTGGATTGTACTATCTTGTATCAGGTCAGGAGGAAGAGGGTGATCATATATTGCTTCTTTCAAAGGTAAAGGTTGGCTTTCCTTGTTTTCATTGATTTTTTACTGACGAGAAAGGAGACAACGACGATGCTTACACTCCCTAGCACCGAGGTTTTGTTTTATTTTATTTTGAAGTTGTTGAGGGGTAAGAGTGGGTTGATCCATCATAGGTTCCATTTCTTCTAGAGGGGAAAGAATGGAAGAAATGAAAGAAGATGGATCAATCACTTTTTCTTTATCTTCATACACTTTTTTAATGTGAGGAGGCATAACAGGATTGGTTTCAGTATCTCTTGGTCATTTAAATGATGAAGTTGAAGTGTTTGTTGTTGGTTGTTTCGGAGGTTATATTTTTTGTTCAATTTTGGACTTAGGCTGAAGCATGGTCTCATCTAGGATAGGAGAAGCATAAATGGATGGGGACATATTATAAAGAGATAATTCGGCTATTTGTTTTTCTTTGTACTTTCGATAGGCTATGAAAAAGAAGTCCTTGCAAGGGGTGATGGGTTCCATAGGTTCATGCCAATAAGCTTATAAGGATAAATTACCTTTAGAAGATAATGAATGAAAACCACTATGGTGTATGGTAAATATTTCATTTCCATGTGGAAATTTCAAACATTTGTGAACAACTGAGGGGACCACTTTCATCGAGTGAAGCCAAGGGTAGCCTAGCCAAACAAGAAATTGATCTAATTGTGGAATAATAGAAAATGTTACATCCAATGTTTTGGCTCCTATTTGTAATGGGAGTACGATTGGTCTGATTATAGGGCACACAAAACCAATATGTTTTTTAATCCATGCGATTGGTTTATTATATTCTTCTTGATAAAGTGCATGTAGTACTAAAAATTATTTTATGATCACATTCTTGCCACAAGCGGGATCTATTAATATCCCATTGATTGGATTATCATAGATTTTGTCGGCTATGTAATGAGGACCATTAGGAATCTTTTTAAGTATATCATGAGAAGAAAATGTAATATCAATTTTTTTTTTAGTTGGGGCCTTACAAGGGACAACATCTATCATACCCACATGTTCATCCATAGGATTAACTTGGCTAAAAATTGGAGTAATAACAAGTTGTTCATGTTGGAAACACAAGGGCAGACAAATAAGAGGGGGGGTGAATCAGTTGTCACAAAAATTATACTTTTTAAACTTATTCTTAGATCTAATAAATAAACATGAAAGCATAAACCATCACCACATCATAAAGC
>VDFB02113132.1:0-22383 GCA_007258455.2 Sequoia sempervirens
AGCTATTGTCTTCTACAAGTGGTCACTCAATTTGGGTATTTGTTTTTTGTTTTTCAATATACATTTAAACTGTTTGACAAATTGTCTACTTTCAAATTGTTGGTCAATTATTTGTCATAATTACTATTGAAAAATACTCATTGCTTATCTTTCAAAATTGTAATCATCTTTGTTACCCCATGTTTCAAGGACTAGGACAACAGGGGACTAAGGGACGCATTTCAAAGGCGAGGACAAGAGGAGGGCCATTTTTTAAGGGACAACAGGGAACAGCTAGTAAAAAAATATTGAAATTTTCAAACATTCATATGATAGCATTGATAAGGCAATCATCATATACATCATAAAAGATTGACATATAATATTAGAGTTCAATTGAGATTTTCATTTCATAGAAAGCGATAAACAAATTAAGTTTTAACAAAATTTAATCGCATTCATTGACAATGTGCATATGTATTATGTAAAAATTACAATAAAATGCCCAAAGGCTGCAAAAGTCAACTACAAAATGACAAAAATATAGAAATATGCAGCTGTCCCTAATCAGCATCTCCTAACACTGCATCAAAATCAAAGTCTATGTCACTGCCATTATGAGAGGTTGTCTCATCCTAATCCAACGTAACCCCAAGGAGTACATCATGTGCATCCTCATCATCAACTTGTGTAGTATCTTCGGGATCAACATCCCATTGTGGAGTTGGAGTTTGACACTATGCACAACCACCAGCTTCTGCAATCATCTAGAGGTAAGCCTATTCCTCTTGATGAAGCTATATGTAGACCAATTCCTCTTTGCAATAGAGGAACTAACAACTTGTGAAAGGAGACGAGTGGCAAGCATCCTCATCTTTGGTGCATCCTTGCCATGCCATGTCCATCATCCAATGGAGTGAGTTTGAACTAATGTAGCTCTATCCATCCTCGTCTCTAGTCTACTGAATGTTGAGCCACAAAGGTTTTGAAAGGCTAGCCATTGTGCTCTAAGATTGCTAGACTCCTCAAATTACATTTTCCAAGGGCCTTCACGAAGCCTTCTTTCACCTCTTCATCATCAAAGGGAGGCACTATCCCAAGTCTTGCTACATACCATTTGGGATTTAGAGCATTGGCTATTATATTAAGTGTTCATAGTGTTCCATCGTTGTGACACAATGGGCCTAATGTGCTCCTCATAAAATCCCAAATCAAGGTCTTGGCTATGAATTGCTTGCTTCATCTGTCCAAGCATCCTATCAAATGTCTCATAAATCTCTCCAAGGCTAGGAGAGCTTCTATCAGCATATCTTATGACTCACACAACATGTGAGATGATGCAGCAAATATATTGACAAAGAATGAAAATAATTTAAAAATTTACAAGTTAAAAAATTTGAAAATTAGAAGCAATAAAAATTTAAAATCAGAAATTTAATAATAAAATCAGCAATTTATTAATTTAATAGCAATAATAAAATGAAATCCAAAAATTTAATACTAAAATCAGCAATGTATTAATTAATAATAAAATCATTGGGGTAGGGGGGCCTAGCTCGATTGGCTAAAGCATCCTGTTGCAGGCATGAGATCACAAGGTATAGTCTCCCCCAAACCCATGGTACCAGAGGATGTGTCGTGCCAACGTCACTGATCACGTGAAAAAAGTTTACCAAGCGCACTGCAATTTATAGGGGGGCTACCCGATTCCTACAGTCTATATATATAATAAAATCAGCAATTCATTAAAAAACAATTTCTTACCTCACTCTGGACCACTAATCATCATTAAGAAATTTATGTTTGACACTTTTTCCTTCAGTTGTGTTTTCCTTTGCCCATCTAACCCACTTTGCATTAACCACCATTAATTGTAGAGGCTCCTCCACCTCAATCATCCTCTTCAACAAAATAAAGTAGCTATCATATCTGGTATCCACATGCTTAGAAATTCCTTTCTTGAAAAATTCCTAAAAAGACAAGTGTTGTGTGATGATTGCAAATGAACATCTAAATGCCTCTTACATTTTGACTCCACTACCTTCACCCAATCTATTTTCCCAAAGTTTTTAAATGTGTTGTTTAATGCATGAACACAACATGGATCAAAAAAATGTGCTTGTAAGCACCCTCCACCATCAAGCCAGTTGACTTGCATACACGAGCCAAATTAGTCACTACTTGTACAACATTAGTGGGTCCAACCTCTTCCATGGCATCCTTCAAAATCTAAAATTGTAAGGTTGCATCTTTCCTCTTCCCCAAACAATAATAACTCTAAGAAAATAAGTTTGTTAAACATGTGACTAAGTGGTTGAATCCAATATCAGTCCACCCATCCATAATGATAGAACAACCATCCCATATCCAAATTTGTCTCGACTCCTCCATCATTATACTCACCTTGGAAAACTCCTTATCAAGGTGGGAGGTGTGTAGCTTATGATCTCTAGGGGGAACATATGAAGGACCAACAACAATTGCATCTTTAAACATTAAATTTAAAATATGGAGAATGTGCCACATGAAATAGTATGGCATTAGCATAGAAAAATTTAAAAACAAAACTATCAGCTACATCTCGTCATTGCATGTTAAACATGTTTGCAACACTAGTGGACCTTTTCTTTTCTCTTTGACTCTCAAGCTCAACACTTCTAGATTCAATAAGCTACAAAGACTCCATTGGCATTCCTTTTTTCAGCTTCACCCTCCATGTAAAACCTAATCACCTCAGTCTTTTACATGCTTTTACCCCTTGACGAGGTATGCTTAAAAAGATGGGAATAAGATCTTGTGTAGCTTCCCCTATAGTCCTTGCAAATATGACACAACCATACTCTACTCCCCCTTGAATTTTTTTTTTCTTAATGTCTATGTCTGTTGCAAATTGTAAAAGATGTTTTTTTGGGTTAAATGGGCCCTTTGCATAATTTTTCAAGAGGTTAAAAGAACATTGAAATGGACTTTCTAAACTAGGTGTCAATGAAACACACACTCCTTGAAGAACTTCCATGGCATGCTTTTCAATTTCAATTTTTTGACCCTTACTACTGGTAGTGCTCATTTTTTTAATTTTCTTTTATGGAAACGTAAATGATAGCTGCAAGTGCAAACATAGAACATAAACAAACACAAAAACCCTCCTAAGTATTTGAAATTTTGACAAAAACAAAAGAAAAAGCAAAAGAATAAACAAAAAATAATCAACGTACCTCAAATGATGGAGACTTGGTCTTCTTTTGCCGTTTCCTCACTTCTCTTTCCTTAATTCACTTGGTTTCTCATAGAAATGCTCTGTTTTCTCTTCCTTTCACAATTTGCAAAATGACACAAATGAGCTTTTTTTTTTAATGTTATAATGTTTTTTTAGGTTTAGGTTTTTTGTAAGGCCCTTGTGAGCCCCACACTCCTTTATTTTTATTTTTTTTAAATCAATCAAAGTGTCTGGGTTGTAGGGTACGACTAGTTGTCCCCTAGTGTTTCCTTTTTTTTTGGGGGGCATCCCCAAGATGTTTCCAAATTTTTGCAAACTTTGGAGATGGCGTGGGAACGTTTCTGACCTATCCCTGTATCCCCAAGACATTTTCTATCGAGGACTCCCCTAATTCAGCTAGGGACGTGTCCTCGGATTACATTGGTAATCATATGTGCACTTCACCACTAGATAAGCTTGAATTTTTGTAACTTTGGATGGCTAGGCCACCAAGACATTATTAATTATCTATTTATTTCCAACATTGCATACATTGTAACATTGTGTGCCCTATCACTAGTAAGTTCGTGTCCCAATTACCATATGTTCTCACCTTACCCACATTGGGATTTGGGTGATCAAAAAGTGCAAGGGTTTGAATTTCATCAAATATTTGTTAAAATTCAAAAATATCAATTCTAGGACATTACAAAAAGGATCCCTTGCTCTTTCATTTGTCCAATTGTCCTCTTCTTGGCATCCATGCACAATAAGCACAAAATAATAACCTTCGTATTTTTCTCTTGTTGGTTCATGCATTTAGTTTGCTTATGATACTCCATCATCTGCAAAGAGCACCTCTCCAAAGTAAGTTTAGTAAAACCCTTCTCCTTCATTTGTCACATAAGACCTTGAATGCTACGCTCAATAACTTGATAGGTACTAATAACCATGGTATCTCTGTCATGCCCCTAAAAAGAAAAAAAACCAAACATTGAAATACAAGTAAATAAATAAAATAAGTAACAATATAAATATTAAAAATATGAATATAAATATTAATAATTTAATATTGTTATTATAATCATATATATAAAAAATTGATATAAAAATAAATATATTAACAATATATTCAATTTATAAATATAATAATAAATATTAATATAAATATATAAACATAACATATATAATGTGACTAAGGGCAACGATTATGATCCAGACTAAAATATACAGCAGCGATTAAAATTACAAGGAAGAAGCACTTAATAATAATGGGCAGTGATTACTTAAGAAAATCAGCGATTCATTTATGACTTGCTAAGGATCGCAACATTTGAGAAGAACATTTCCTAAGATAAACTAATCAACAAATATGGGCAGCATGACTTATAGTTATAAAAGAAAGGTTTTGAGGGCAGCGATTACCTAAATAAGGTAGTAATAAGGTAAGGCAGCCTTTAATTATATTAAAGGCAATAATCATGGTACCAACAGAAATTAAGAGGCAGTGCTTGAATTGTAAAGGGTTGTATCCTTTAAAAAGGGTGCAAATTATTGCAAAGGTTGTGTCTTTTCAAACCACTAGGAGGATATATAAAGACTGACAAATCATTTGGTAAAGACAGTGAATGAGAAGGAGAAATACATCTGCATTCAGTGAAATCTGCAAACTACAGCAGAAAGCTAAAACAATACAATAATCAGGTTTAAAAGATAGATATATGAACAACAAATGAGAATAGGAATACGAAGAATAATTCCCGAGTATAGCAGCAAAAACATTATAGTCAGAATTGGAAGAAGAGATACATGGGAAGGAGGAGATGGTTCAAGAAGAAATATACATATATATATGCATCTGTCCATATGAAGTGATTATTGAAAGATTGAAACAATACTTTTTGAATACTGAGAACAGATCGATTTAGAGAAGAGAAGAAGATACACAACAACTGAACAAAAGATTTCTTATGATAGAATAGAAGATATGTTTGACTGTTTGGAACCCACCCTATAGGAAGTGCCTGGGGTGTAAGCAAAAGGGGTAAACAAGTCTAGTAGGTAGCCAACCAGAGGAGAGCCAAGCTACCCACTTATGGCCCCCGCCCAACTCCACAAGGTGGCAAGTGTCTTCAAGGGGTTGGGACACTAATGGGTAAAGCAGGTACAAGCCACCAAGGGAGAGGGTTGTGATATACACCCTCTTAGGCTTGGTGTAGAAAAGGCTTTGGGTGGACCCATCATGTCCCTTCTCCCAAACACTAGCTTGCTTGCATTAATAATAATCTATGATGTTATGTAATTACCTAACTCTATTAATTTATATATATATATATATAAAGGGGAAGGATTGTGATATACACCCTCTCAGGCTTGATGTAGAAAAGGCTTCGGGCAGACCCATCATGTCCCTTCTCCCAAACCCTAGCTTGCTTGCAGGACTCAAACCCAAGATTGCATTATTAAAGAGATATCTATTTGGTAAGACGAACCCTAACCCTATTTTTCTGCAATTTGTGATCAATAGGCAAATTCTAGGGCAAATCAGGGGAGAGGCATTATAATCTTAGAGAACTATCAATTACGGGCCATAAAATAACACTAGTTGCCTAGGGGATTGTGGTAGCTGGTAAACCTTTGACCAATGGGCATTAATGGCATATAGAGAGACCGTCAAGTCATGTTCAAATTGAAAGGCTTACAAACTGCTGAATGGGTTTAGGGCAGAATATGTGATATTGATCCTGCTCGACAATGGCAATAGGGATGGGCTACACAGTTTGTCCAAATTCAGCCATTGAATTTTCCGGTCTTTGAGTCTCCCATTGTCTTAAATATATAGAAGATATCCATGTATGTAGGCACAGTCATACATGCATATGTATATTTATGTATATATTGTATATTCATCACAGAAAAATTTATCATCACACTTAAAAGTTTATATTAACTTGCAAATTGTAGGATACTTCATTTACTGTTCTTTTTCTGTGGTAAACATTATCATTAATTCTAAAGAATTTTGCTTCCCTATATAATACAAAGCAAGTAGAACAGTAAAAACTAAGAACACATGGTTAGAAGAAACCTGTCCTGAAAATCTCAATTTCGTTTGAATCAAACTTAAAAGCAATATGCAATATCCAGAGGAGGCAAGGAAATTCAAATCACCAGTGTTTTGTTCAAGAAATATTATATAAATAGAAGAAGTAAAAAAAATACCACACAAAAATTCCCATGCCTTAGCTGACAATTTAATACCTCTTCAGTTTTTGACACAGGGAAAATATGCAGTCTTTGAATCCTTTGTGGATACTTCAATTCTGCTTCATGTCTTTGTCTACCAATCATAACATCAGAAATTGGTGAAGGTTGATCGGGTTGTTCAGGACATGTCACTGGTCTAAATTCATAACTCTTTCCAGTCACTAATCGAGATTCAAAAGCAAGGTGTGGTCGTGGAACTGCTCAAACATAGCATTTGCAAATATTAGATACCAAGTACCCGATAAAAGAACAAAATAACATGCAGACATCCTACAAATGTTTTAGGGCATGAACAGCAAGCATATGCAATGAACAGAATCAGCATAAAGATTTATGTGATTCCAGCCCACCAGGAAAAAAAGGATGATGACAGAATGCCCTTAAAACTCTAATGCAAAACTAGAAGATAAAAGATGTGCATGGGAGAATTAAAACGCTAAATTTATGGCACATTGTCTAATATTGATGGGGAGCTGTAGAGTGCCTCAAGAAACTCATCACACTTGAGCATAATCAACAAATTTTATTTACAAAATAATTTCAAAGTTCACATGGCAACGTAAAAAGATAGCAGGATATCTGATCAACACAAAAACAGGAGTACTGAAAGACAACATACATTTGTCATAAATCAAATTAATAAAAGAGTTAAGAAATATGTTCTTGTTATAATAGATACAAAGTAACCAAAGTGAAATTATGAATAGAAAAGCCAAATAAAAACCAAGTAGAACATGGAACTTCTACGAGACTAGATTTTAGATTTATGGATAGAAAGTAAGATCAAAGAAATATGCAAGCGCTTTACTCATTGAATGAATTAATGAAAATCTAGCACACTGATTTTCATTAGGAAGAGAAAAAAAATAAGCACCTGGTTTATTATTAAATTCAACCTAATGTCTCTACAATATATATATATTTTGCAGCCTAAAAACAAAATAAGTTTAGAATACCATATATCATGCATATGCTAAACAAAAATATTACAAATTTCAAATTTTGAAATACAAATATACTAATTTGATATCAATTTGTCAAACTTGAATGTCATGATAGATAATCATTCTTCAATACTAAAATAATACAATTAGTAATCAGCATCCTATGAGTCATCAATAAGACCAACATCATTATCATCATTAACATTAGATGCTGCAAGTAGATTAGCCGAACCACATCGAACCCCACTACCTCTTGGACTAAAAGTGTGTTGGCTACTCGACTCTTCAAAAATTGTAGATTGTGCAATAGAAAAAGATCCAAGAAATTTCTCTCTTGTTGCAAAAATTGTTGTCATTGATGTCAAAGGCTGACCCTTATCTAGCATCCTGTTGGAGGAGTGTTAAATAAAATAAAAATAATATCAAAAATTGGGGCAACCCCCTCTCAGTGCCGCCCCAAACATGGGGTTGTGTAATTAAAATAAAATAAATCTTTGAGGGCCTCCCAAAGTGATATGACCGCCCACATTGGTAAATGAAATTAAAAATAAATTAAATTAATTATTATTAGATAATGCTGGGCCGACCCCCTTTAGAGAGTCGCCCCTCTTGGGTGAAGAGTCATGAAGGCATGTATAAATAAAAGGTTGTGAGAGGATTCAAAGGCAACAAATTCAAGGAATATTATTCATATGAAGAGCAAAAATAAAAAACTATTTGAGCAGATTTATGAGACATATGTGAGCAGATTTATAGCAGCCACTTTGTGAGAAGAAAAGAAAAATAAAAACAAGATCATGCCGTTTTTTTAGCAGAATTATTGAACACTAAATTGCAGATTTATGAATGCATGTATGGTAGATTTGTGAGCAGTTGAGAGGACAGATCTAAGAAGTTGCAAATAAATTTATTATATTGTTCTTGTGAAGGTTGGAGCTTCCTATTTGAGGAGATCGAGAGGTTGGAGCCTCTTATTGGAAGAGATTGGCATCTCTTGCTGAGTTGGTGTTCAATGGCGGGGATTGGAGTCTCCAATGGGTTGGTGCCTATGAAATTTGTAAGAAGATTAATACAAGCAATCTTTTGCGATGGTTTTCTCTCGTAAGGGTTTCCACGTAAAATTGTGTCTATAATGTGTGTGTTTAATTACTAGATCTTGCATATATGGTATTGCTATGGATAAGTTTTGATTTATATTGATTCACTAACAACCCCCCATCCCACCCCCCCTCCACCTCTCAGTATGTGTGTGTTTCATCAGCTCTAGGTCACATCCCACAACTTTGCTGCCCCTTCCTTGCACCGTTGTCTTTGTGAGTAAAAGGACACAAGTTTTCCTATAAACTAACTCCTTTGCTTACTTATTGCCAATCGATTGCATTCTACCAAGTGGATGAAGAAATATGTACTCCAATTCCAATCAGATCAGGAAGAACTAGCAACCTATTGAAGCATGGTAAGTTCTTGTTAGAGTTCTTAAAATAATAAATTGTAAAACAAACTTCAAATTTGAAAATGGCAATTTTTAAAATGCAAAAAAGAAAAACAAATTTAGAGAGTAGTCAAAATTAATAAACTTGCGATAAAATTTTCATTGCAAGAATTTGGAGGTGTGGCAATTTATGGCCATTGACATACCACCAAGTGTGAGCATCCTTCCTATACTTGTCATAGAGAGTGTAAGAAACACTTTGACCAATCGTAGCTACAAATCAGCAAACTCACTCATAAATGCGTCCTACACATCTGGAATAGGGAAGAGTTTAGTAAGTGCTTTCCTAAACCCTCACCAGATTTATGCATCATAGTATGATGGCATCCTTATCCATAGAGAAAGGATCTCTTTATTGTAATTTTGGGAATCAACACAAAGGCAAGAAGAAAGATTGGGGTTGCCATTTTGTTTCACGCTCAACACAAATTGATTGCACCTTTTTGAAAAAAGCTTCTTCAGAATCTTGCTCTTTTTCATGTATGATGGATTTCATCTTCTCAATCATTAACACAATGCCATCGTAAACCTCTCCCAAACATGGCTTATTCATGTCAATAATACAGATCATATTCATAATGGGCTAAATGAAACTAAGAAGACATTCCATGCAATCCCACCAAGTGTCATTTATGATCTTTGGTTTGCATTTGCTGCTCTCACTATTGGATTAGGTCCATATGGATCAGGATTGGTTGATGACCATACCAGAAAGCACCTCTTGCACCTTCGCAAGTTGTCTCAAGACAATTCTATTTGATGCAAATCTAGTAACCTATTTCAAAATGGCAAAAAAGAGCATGTACTTAAATTTTTAAAAATAATATACTAAAGTGAAAGATAAATTTAAAAATTGTGTTCTTTCAATTGCTTTCAACACCTCCAATTGCAAGAATGATCTAAAAATGGCCTACAAAATGTGGTGATTTCTAATGAACATTTGAATATTTTCGAACTCAACATAGACTTGGTTGATCCAATCTGTTTTCCCACCCAACATTTGTAACATGAGGTTGTGAAGCTGATAGCACAAGGTGTCCAAAACATATATGAGAACTATGTCTCAACCAACATTCCAACCACTCTGCAATTCTTTGCATTGTCCATTATGAATTGGACAACCTTTTCAGGACTAACTTCCTAAATGCTCTATATAAAGATGTTAGCAATAAATTGTGCATCATTCACCTACCCCTCACAATCCACAACTTTCAAAAACATTCCCCTTTAGTGCACACTCTAATCACATTGATTTTCATCTTATTTCTTGCATCCTTCCATCCATCAAACATGATTGACACCTTTTCTTCTTCCCATGAGGCCTTAATAGGAGCCAATGAAGTTTCTATGTCTTTGACTTCCTTTGACAATAACGTATTGTGTACCTTCTCATCATCTGGTCCATCTACCATTTTGGAGCTTCATTTAGTTTTCCAAAACATATCTTGTCAATATCATGACTAAAAGACATTGAAGGGAAAATCGTTTGCATAAAGCATCTCACAACGGATTGATCAACAATCTCTCTAGCATCATTTTTAAATACCCTCTCTAATGGTCTCTTTGCTCTCTTCACATTAGCGAGCTCTTCTTCATTCCTATCCAAAAGCAGGTGGCTCTCTACCACAACATCAAGGAAAACACTATGATACGAAAAAGCAGGTGGCCTATGTGACTTCTTCTACGCAAACAATGCCCTATTCTAAGGGCAACTCTTGCATCTACTTCCCCCTACTCTTTAATAAATTTTGCTATTTTATAAGACTGCATAGGTGCACCATTCTTTCCAAGACAAACTTTAATTCCCCTTCCAAATATGGCACACAAATGGACTTTCACCTGAGAGTATGAACTTGTATAACTCTGATCACACCAACTACATGTCCAAACGTATGTCCCACCACCTAGCAATTTATTGTATCATTTGTGCTTGCCTCCACAAAGGTTAACTTAGGTCAATTTTGAGGGAGGAATGGCCAACAAAGCTTGAACTAGCTGCCATTGTATTGTGTAACAATGTAATCCAGAAGGGCCTACAACAAAAAATTTGAAAATCAAAAAAACAAACATTGAACAATATGTCACTAGCCAACCAATGGTTTGTGAAATGATCGGGATTATGATAGTAAAATTAAAAACGTTCATGATAGGAGCCTTGCCTGATTGAGGCATAATGTTCATTATTGTCGTTTTTAATTGATGTGAGAAAGAACAAAATTTAATAATAAAATACTACAGTAATTAAAAAAATTGAGTTCAATCATGCAATATGGTTTTCAATGTTTGTATTTCAATCATTTTAAATTTTAACATATTTTCTCTCTTTCTTGTCTGCCTTAGAATCATAAAATGTAAATGTTGACTTTGAATTTGATACATAATTTATCTTTTTTTGTAACTTCACAAAACATGATTTACTGTCATTTTGTTTACTGCTAGAACCAGTAAAAGACTCTAAAAATTTCGTAGTTCCATTTTTTTATTTTATACTTTAATAGTTTCATTTAGCACTTTACAGTTTAACCAGTATTAAATAATTCAAATTTTAAATGAAAAAAAAAAAACTCAAATTTGCTAGTTCAAGCTTCAAGTTTCGGCAGCCAACACAGAGCCATGAAATGATTCAAATGGAGTTTCAACACAAACTCTTGAATGTCAGCAGCTAGCAGGTATGAGGGAGCAGCAGCCAGCAGGACATCAATGTAACCCAAAAACAAATGAGATCAAAATGCATTCACCCTTCAGGAAATCACATCATTTTTTCTCTCATGGAAGGGATAAATTATGACATGAACAAAACAACATTTAGGGTCTCTTTGGGGCAAAAAAGTCAAAAATAACCTTTGAAAATTGTGTCTGCAGGTCAAAACAGTTGGGATTCAGTCCACAGTCGCCACATCATCACTAGAGTTGGCCAAATTTGACAGGTAAAACTCCAAATCATTTATGGCAGGGAAAATTTATACCCTAGTCAAATCCACAGGCAATTTGAACCAAGATCCAATTCCAGAATGTTTTGCACCTGGAATTGGCCTGTATATGTGCCAATTAGGTAACATTAATGATAAATATAGCACAAATCTACATTAAGAACCCCAAAGCATGATAAAATGGGAGAATACCATAAATTGTACATGCAAGACACCAGAAATAGAATAAGGAAGATACAAGACTTGTAGTATTGCACCAATAAAATTATTTATATGTTTTAATCCTCTAGCATTCTACATTACATCCCTGTTTTGTAGCCTCTGCTATTTTTGTCAGAATTTGTATTAATCTCTCCATAGTGGACTATCCTTGGCCATGTGGATGACAATAATAAGATTTTTATGTTTCTATTCATTCCCCAGGACCTCAAAGTTTAAGCTTCTCAGAATCATTTTATTTCCAACAAGATACTAAATAAATTTCTTCACTCAACAGTCTCCAATTTTTCTTTATAGAAAAATGTGTCCATTATATAAAATGTACAGAAGTTTATGTGTACACTATCTATAAAAAGAGGATGGAAGAAATATGTCATCTTATGGAAATTGATTAAGAAGAAGCAGGAAACTTACCCTGAGCAGAAATCACAACTGTTTCTTTTTCAATGCATCAATTAGAAATGTTTCTACTCTTCACCCATTAATGGATCAAATGTTAAAAATGTAAACAGCAAAAAGGAACTAATAGCAAAAAAGAAGCCACAACCCTAGTATAAGGCCTAAAACTGGGCATGGGTATGTAAACAAGGTGGCTTGTCCTCAAAGAGGACTCCCTGAATATAATCAATACAATGAAACCAGTGAAAACAATAAGTTGGAATCTAGAAATCATCCTCATAGAATTGCGAGACTTGCAATCCTCCTTTAACCAGTCAACTCCTGTCACTGCCATAGGGAAGCAAACAAGCCAGCTGATTTGCTTGCAAATGAAGGTATCAACCAAAATCCAATTTACATGTTTTAAGCACCTGGACTGAAGAGTTAGTTGGCTGAAGGACATTACAGCCCAGAATGGTCTCAATGAATTTTATGATTTGACAGGGACCTTAAGTCCATAGAGAAAACTAATATTGCAGTATTGCAAAGAATGATTACCTTAATAAAGAAAGATTGCTGAGAGAGGATTGGAATTGCCTAAAGAACAAAACTCGATATGCTACTCCTTTGGCCTCTCAACTTTATCAAACAGCAGCGCTTGAAGTATGAAAGGCTTCAATTTAATTTACTGCTAAATTGAGTTCAAATGATGATGGGATTGCATGACTGATCTCTTCTATGCAGGATAAATCAGAGGCTTGACATCATTCCTGCCCTTTCATCTCCAATCTCGTTGTCATGATGTTCTTTCTCTCACCCTGCTCATCTATCTTCTGTATCTATCAATTCAGGTTTGAGAAGTTACTTCAGATGCACAATGGAAAGATTGAGAAACAGACAAGGTACTTTTCTCCAGCTATTTCATATCTTCTTTTGAAATTTCTTTTCAATCCAAACTTCACATGCACTTGCTATGTTAAGGCAATCTTGGATAGGAAAAAACCTTTATGAATGCAAGCAAATGAGATTCTCTCTAGATCTGAAGATCCTGCCCAGGCCAAAGGCAAGCAGAAGGTGGTAAAAGAGCAATAACAGTAGAAGAGCAATAACAGTAGAAGAGGTAGGCATCATAGCAGAAGTTAAATCCCTGCATGACAAATTAGAAGAAGCGTATAGGAACTACAATAGAATGATAAAATATAGAAGGGACCTACAGATAAGGGTGAATGGCAAGCAACTGACAATGTCTAGCTCCCAACTGTTGATGAACCAGCTTAGAAGAGAATGGGCCAACATGTCTAGCACCTGAAAAGACCACCGATAACACCAAGGGAGTGTGTCCAAAGATCTCTCTGAGATATATACTGGACCTATCTCAGCATATGAGAAATTATAAGATCATTGAACTCTTTGGGACAACAAAGCAGGGTTGATTCTGAGGCCGCTCAAAGCATGACAGAGGATGATGAATAATCAAGAGGAAGAGGTTGGTATACCAACAAGGGGGCAGGAACAGGGCATTGAGAATTCATGCTCCGTACCTGGTACCTGCAAACTACATGGTGGCAGGTCTCTTAAGGGTGTAAGGTTGGGGGTTTGACCCAGCCTTTGGGTAAGCTTTGTCTGGCCAATAGTCCCTTCTTGATGTTAGCAATTCCTTTTTTGTTAAGAGTTAATATTGTATACTCGAAAAAAATGGACTTCTATAAAAACCAAGTCCCAGGGTGCTGCAACCCCCATATCTTTCGTATAAATTTCTTAAGATAAGATGTTTCTTTTACAAATGGTCCATCTAACATTCAGAGTTGAGAATTAAAAAACATAAAAAATTAACTGGAACTCTGTCATAATATTAGATCCCCTACTACATATTTACAACTGCATGGCATCAAGGGAACAACTTATCTCTATTATCAATTATATGCAGTAAACTAAACCTATTATACTAGTATGGTATGCCCAAGCCATAGCAAAATGAAAATATCAATAGACTGACTAATGTATCTTCAAGTTAAAATATTTGTGTCACCAATCATGCATTGAAAATAACTGCAGTTCAAAACTTCAAGTTGTCTCTTGTAAGAATTGGAAATGTTTAATCAAACACACACAGAATAAAAAAGAAAATGTACAGGATTCATTCAGACTTTTTAGAAGTTGACCCCACTCAACAAAAAATGAACGAGCTTGGGATGTTAAAAATTAAAACTATTTAACATTTAGAGTATTAGAAGATTTCACTACGTAAGTTTTGCTGAATCTATAAAGTAACTCTAACAATTTGATTTGCTTTCATCTTTAAGCAGAAATGGTATGACTTTGGTTGGTTACTTTAGAGGTTAGAGTTTACCCAAATACTTAAATCTGCCACTACTGATATAGAAAAGTATATGAATTCCACCATATTTTCTACCTTAAACAATATCGACCAAAGAAAGAGTTCATGTTTAGTGCCACTCCACCTTTCTATGTATAACATTTTACATTTTCATTATTTTCATTTTAATTCTCTAACACCACACATCAAGATCTGTTTCATTGTTACTAAAAGAACATTGAAAGAATCTAATGATATTTAAATATTTCCAAAAATAAGGTCAAAGAAAAGAAAGCAACACAAATCTAAATAAACGTAGCATAAAATTTAACACTAACAGAACTTCTGTCAACTAGGCTGTGATCGAGTGGTTGGACCTCTCAGTTCTCATATTGGAGACCGAGGTTCAACTCTTTCCAGGGACATCTTATAGCCCTGTAAGGCGTGCTGAGTGGTAGCCCCACTATAGTTGTAAGCAGTTTACAGCCAAATAGTGCTGGAGGATGTGATATTAGATTGCAGCCAGATAATGGTGGAGGATGTGGCATATAGTCTGTGCCAGCGGTCGTCCTGATGGATATGTTAGCTATATAGGGATGGTAGGTGCAATGCAAAAAAAAGTTAAGTACAATGCCAATCAAGTGGAATTCATACTGAAGTAGTGCAGGCCTGTATATGTAATAAAAGTGGGCCCCAATTCAACCCATATATCTAATAAACTACAAGCACTAACAGAACTTTCGATTTTTTTGAAAATAAACAAAACTCAACACATTAATGACAAAGCAAAGAAATAAGCGGCATACCACTATCAACCTTCCATCCATCTTCACATAGTGATTTTATGCGCTCCCATAAATCTTCCAAGAAGTCCTATATTAAGCAAACAACATTAAAAAAAATAAAAATAAAAACATCATATATTTCAGTCATTCAAGAAATTATATTACAAAATGACCACTTAAAATGAAACATTGGAAATAAAGGTCATCCAGTTTAAAGGTGAACAGCAGAAGCATTTGGAACATGTGTATTACTCATTGTAGATCACACAACTTATTTCATGTGATTTAAAAAGGATGGCTAATTGACATTAAATTTCCTCACAAAATAAAACTATTTTTTATGTAAGCTCCAATGTATTAAATTAATATAAGTGATTAAAGAAAGCATCAACTCCATTTTTTTTATAAAGAAATGGCTCCTTCAACAAGTAAAGAACCAACATTCGAACAAATATGCACATTGTATGCTGTCTTCTGTAATGACCCCTTCTGGTCTACTTAGATTTTATCCTAGAAACACAAATATACTTTGGAACTATGTTACCGGATTAGCTAGTATAGGCCCCGGGTTCGGGTCCGGTTCGAATCGGGTCCGGAATTCGGGTCCGGTTCGATACAATTCGCCCTGGGTCCGGAATTTGGACTGTGGGTTCGGCCAGGGTCCGGATCCATGACTGTGGGTCCGGACAGGGTTCGAAATTTTCGAACCCGGTTCGAACCCGGGTTCAATTCCGCGCCTGGGCGCGTTTTTCCAAATTTTTTTTCATTTTTTAATGATTTTCTTGACTCGTTTTTGACTTTTAGGGACTTTTTTATTAATTCTAACCCTAATACTTGCCTCAAAAACATGAAATAGGTAAAGTGAAACTCATTTACCAATTTGTGAATGAGAAAAAAGAATTTTTTGCCTCCATTGCTGAACTTTCTCTTTTGCTTGCACAAGCTGGAATAGACTTGAAGGCTGATCGTAGATTGTTCAAAGTTGATTGTTGTGCTATTCCTAAGCACTTGCAAGTGTCTATTCGTTGCTAAGAAGATCGTAGAGCAAGATTTCTTCAAAAGAGGTAGGTTCTTTGAAGTTTTTGATTATTTTTTTTACATTAATTTTCAGTTTCACAAGTGAACTTCAATTCTTTTGTTTTACTTTTCTTTCCTCTAAATGTCTATAACACATGTTCAATTTTTTCATTTTTTTGAAATTAATTAAGTCTTTTACTTTCAAATTCAATGAATCAATACCAAAATTTCAATATGTTGTGCCTTAGGTATTCACTATTCCGTATTACAATGGCAACCGGTACCTCCTCAGGCTCAATCCAATCTCGTTTCAAAATAAACCCAGCCTCTCCCCTTTGGAAATATGTAGAAATGGTTCAGCAACTTCCAGGTGGTGGAGGATATATTTGGATTTGTAGTCATTGCAATGTTCAATATTCGAGCTCATACAGTCGAGTAAAAGGGCATTTGTGCGGGATCCCTGAAACAGGCATCAAGAATTGTCCAGGTGAAGACAACGAAGGCATTCCAAAAGATATAGTGTTGAAATATATTGCTGAGCAAGAAAAGGCAGACCAAAAAACAACCAGTGGTAAAACAAGCCATCCTTTGAAGAAAGGATCTCGATCCATGAAACCCCCTACACCACCTTCTTATTATCCACCTACAGAAAGCCATCCATTTATGGACATCCCTCAAGAGCAAACCATGCCCTCTTCAAATAAAAGATCTAAGGGACCGTTGGAAGCTTCATTTCAAAATGAGGCAAGAGAGATTGCTGATCAAGACATAGCAAGATGTGTCTATGCCAATGGATTGGCATTCAATGTTGTTCGTTCACCATATTGGCAAAAAATGGTGAAATCTATTAATGAGGCTCCAAAGGGGTATAAGGGCCCAGGTTTTGAGAAGGTGCGTTGCACCTTATTGGAGAAAGAGGTGAAACATGTAGCGGACTCTTTGAAGCCCATAAGGGATTCGTGGATCGAAACAGGGGTGACCATAGTTTCTGATGGATGGAAAGATGCAAGAAATCGCCCATTGATCAATGTTATTGCTGTGTCCCCTAAAGGGGCAATGTTTTTGAGAGCAGTGGATTGTGAAGGACAGGTGAAAGATGGTCCATTTATTGCTGACATCCTTTGCCAAGCTATTGAAGAAGTGGGCCATCAAAATGTTGTGCAAGTTGTAACCGACAATGCCAAAAATTGTAGGGCTGCTGGGTTATTGGTTGAGGAGAAGTATCCACACATTTTTTGGACACCTTGTGCTGTCCACTCCCTCAATCTAATGCTACAAAAAATTGGATCCAAAATTGAATGGATCAAACAGGTGTATGCGGAGGGCGAAGACATCCAAATGTTTGTCACCAACCACCATATGACGCAAGGAATGTTTAGACAATTCTCTAAATTGGAGTTGTTGAAGGTAAGTTAATTCTCAATATTTTAAAATTTTTGAATTTTCTTTTAATTTTAATTTTTAAACTTTGATTTTTATATTTAAATTATATTTTAATTTTAATTTTGATTTTCAAACAGGTTGCCGAGACCCGTTTTGCCTCCAACACAATTGTGTTGAGACGACTTATAAAGGTTCGTGAGGCACTATGTGCCATGGTAATCAGCCCTAATTGGGTTGTATGGAGGCAATCTAGCAATGAAAGGGCAAATAGGATCAAGCAAAGGGTCCTAGATGATGGTTGGTGGGATCGTGTTGAGTATCTCGTCAGTTTCACCGAGCCCATACTGAGCATGATCCGTTACACTGACTTGGATAGACCTTGTTTGGGCGAAGTATATGATGGTATTGACTCAATGATTGAGAAGATGAGATCCATCATCAATGCAAAAGAGGAAGATCCTGAAGAAAAATTCTTCAAAGAGCTACAGGAAATCATGGTTGATAGATGGAACAAAATGACCACTCCCTTGCATCTTCTCGCTTTTGCATTGAGTCCCAAATATTATAGCCCTGAGATACTTTCTACTTCATCAAGAGTTGCTCCATATAGGGATGGTGAAGTGGCCCAAGGGTACAAGGCAGCAATTCGTAGAATCTTCAGTGATCGTGACCAACGTGATCGAGTGAGGGCTGAGTTTATGGCTTTTGCATGCTCTGGGAGTGTTGATCAGAATATGGATGCTCTTCGAGACAAGTGTAGGGTGGCTGCTCATAGTTGGTGGTACTTCCATGGGCAAGAATACATGCACCTCCAACCTATTGCAATAAAAGTTTTATCCCAAGTAAGTTTTATAATTTATATTTGTAATTTTAATTTTAAATTTTAATTAATAATTTTGTTTAGTTAATTTTTGTAACTCTTAACTATTTATTAATTTAATTTGGTCTTAATAGGTTGCTAGTTCATCCTCTTCTGAGAGGAATTGGAGCACATACTCCTTCATCCACTCAATAAAACGCAATAGGCTACATTCAAAAAAGGCTGAGGACTTGGTGTATGTGCATTCAAACTTGCGCCTCCTTACACACAAGGATAGTTCTTACAAAGAAGGAGACACAAGGAGGTGGGATATTGAGCCAGAGCAGCTTGACTTGGATGCTTCCACAAGTCACTTCGCTGCACTTGATATTGATGATGACTATCAGCCTGAAGCAGCTACTACTGAGCATGAGAGCGGTACTGTTAGTGCTAGTGGCAGTGCTTGTGCAAGTGCCACTAATGTTATTTGTGGTTCTACACAAAATTTAGCATCTAATGATGCTGATGATGCTGCTTTTTTTGATGACCCATATGATTCAGATTGATCAATGATCAATAATTAATAATTATTAATGGCTGATTGTAACCTTTAATTTATAATTCTATATCATGACATTTGACTTTTGAGTATAAAGTGGTGGTGTATTTTTGCTATGTTATTTGACTATTAATATGGTGGTGTATTCTGAACTTAATTACTGCAAATATGTATATATTTTTATATGTTTTATTGCGAACCAAAGCAGAACCCAAACCAAAAAAAAATCGAAGGGCGAGGGTTCTACTGGAAGAAGACAAAACCCGAACCCGGTAACAGCTTTGGAAATAAGAATACTAAATTGGAAGACATTAATTCAATACAAAATCAAGGTAGCCTTTCTTATTATTTTACTACTTCTTGCAAATTACATATAATAGTGCATTCAATTTTGTAAATTTTAAGTAAATCAAATAGATACTATACACTCCCAAGTTATCATCCTTGATCATCAGATTCATAGGTGAGGCAAGAGAGGCCCACACACTAGGATGCCCTTAGAGCACTCCCTTCTCACCCCAAGAGCGGCTAAAAAACCCCCTTGGCCCCCAATGGCAGACTGCAGTCATCCAATGAGGGTAGTCTACCTCGAAGGGACCCTAGTATCTGCTATCCCCCTTGTGCTTCCAACTCTCCCTCCTACTGAATCGATTAAGAAGGAATGATAATTTGGTAGTGGTTGACAAATTCTGGTCATGCATTGCTATAATGTCATAATGCTATTCTTATTGCTATCTCCTTATCATAGATACTACAATTATCAAACAAGAAACCAAGTTTAGATCTGTGTACATCAGCACATACCAGATTTCACAGCCAATAATAACAATGTATTCTTTATAGAATTGCAGTCCACTAATTTATTCAATCTTGTGCTGTAGCTGTTTGCAGTCAGATGCGGATCTCCATCACCGATATCCTCCATCAACATACTTCATGCATATTTATTTGTAAGAAGGGTTACAATCAAACTGAGTGACCCTTTCTTTCAAGAGAGACACGTCCTTTCAAGGGATCAGGCATCACTTCAAGAGGCGCAACTTAGAAGGATGATTCAAGAGAAGACAATTTTATTTATTTATGATAATATGCTGCTAATCGGTTAGTTATAGTTATATATCTGTTTCCTAATAGAACCCGATTACACTTACGAGTGATTAAATGAAGAAAAAAGAGGGTCATGACATCTTCACTTTCTGACAAGCTATTAATGATAAGATGAATATGCTATGTTTGCCTGCACACACACAATTCATGATTATATATTACTATATTGATTTCATGTGAATTTAAAGTGGGTTTAAGGCTGGTATGAATGAAAATTGTGAGAAGAAAGTAACACGTTTTGGTGGCTATGTAAATTTGATTGATGAATCGATGCTCAAAGATTTAGAATGGCTTTCTTCTTTACTGTTTTAACCAATGCATTCAGAATTTTGTACTTGTGGTTGATCAGTAAATTAGGTGTTTGATTTTTGGTATGAGAAATTGACATTATGATATACAGCTTTCAAGGCCATTTCTTGATTGAAGCACACCTTTGAGTTTTGAGTAAATACAAGTTATTTTATCTACTGCCTTTCCCTTTCTTGAGGATCTAGCATCCCTTAATCCAGGTGCACTAAGCAAAAAAATAATAATTTAAATAACAAATATATGCAGCATCTTCCCCTTCAAACACACAAATAAAACACTCTTAAAAATTTATATAGGGACACAAGAAAAAATATCTTAAAGATCTAATGTACTTTCCCATTATTCACATCAATATTTTGTTGATTATAAACCCTGTTCAAATATACTGATGAGAATATCTCATAATTCTTTCCTCCTACAAATACCTCCATATTAGAAATTCCACCAGTACACATGCACCAGAGATACTTTGTTTACACATATTGCTCACTAACTGCAGATCGCTTAGACAGAATAAGGTGTCCTTGCATATTTACAATTCACTATCTGTGTTGCAGTTAGACAGAACGAGATGTCAACCTCCAAAACTGTCTGCTCTTGTTCAAGATTTGGCACCTCCAACAGAAGCATTGCCCTAAATGTGGCGTCATCCACTGCTGCTCAAAGCAGATCAAACGATTACAAGGACTTTGTATTGACTTATTCCACTCAGACGCACCTTCAACATGCATTTTTTTTTTATCCATTCATTCTAGACCTTTTTTCCCCTTCTTATCTTTCAACACAAAAATTGTTTTATGTACTTTAGGCAGCTCCCCAGGCACCACCCAGAACACCAAGGTGCTTCAGTTATTTATAAAACAGCTGCATGACCTGCTTTAATTTCAGCTAAAAATCATACATCAGATTCCAAGCATGTTACAATAATTCATGGAACACAAAAAGTCCTCAAGTTCTGCTACCAGTCACCCGAGCTACTTTCAAAATTTGGACACCAAGACATACATTACTTATTTTAATTGCACAATCGAAGAAGATAAGGTGAATGCTTAGATTAGCACTCATGAAACACATTTCAAGATACAATTGGCACTTACGTACCACAATATATCATGAAACTTGAGCTCCATATGAATAATCAAGCCTTTACCGAGTGCCAATCCCAAGCGCAACTTCTATAAGGAACATATATACCAGCAATTGAGGATTGGAAAGATTTCAAAATGGCTCTCAATGAACAAATTTTCCCTCTCAGGTACAAGGAGTGGCTACTGGGAATTTGACTCCTCCTTTGCCAAAAAGGTGGTCAATCTATACAAATAGTACATCAATGAGGTCAATTAGCTTCCCATCAAACTGGAGGAGATTGATCCTGGTGAGGTGTATAGGCAGCTCAGTGTGCATTGGGTAAATTGACTATCATTATGTAGCCTGATTATGCTTAAGCTGTATAAAGACATTTTAATTCTGTATAATTTAATTATTGAAGGGTATCAACATTAGACTAATATATATTTAGCATTTTCACTTGTTTTAGTATGTTACCACCATTATTCTATTACAATTCATTGTTTTCATTTGCATGCATAGCTAGTTGTGCATTACCAAGATATTCTGCTATCTATTTCCACCTTTACACTTCACATTCTGCATAAGCTATAACAAACACTTTAGGCTAAATGGGTGTTATCATTGACAAACC
>VDFB02113133.1:0-43686 GCA_007258455.2 Sequoia sempervirens
TAGTATCCTCCACACATCCTCAAGTGTAACTATCACCTCGCTAGTTGGGAGGTGGAAGGACAAGGTTTCATTGTACCATCGCTTGCACAATACTGTCATCATCACTAAATGAGTCCTCACTATGGGCATATATGCAATAAACCAAAGCCTATTCTCACTGAGGTGCTCCTGTCGAATCTCATCTAAATCATCCAACACTGTAAGAAAATTGGGTCGATGCTCGCGCAACATCGGGGGCTGGACAACCTCTTACATCCACAAAGTGCACAATGTCAAAATATGGCTAAAATCGACTAAGTTTGGAAGCTTTTTCCCCCAATTCATAATGGCGTCACTATTTACAATGGTGTCTATATTTAATTTTCCAAACAATGTCGTCCCTTTTCAAATTTGTAGAGGCATCACCATATGCAATGACATCGCCATATTTCCCAACGTTACCCAATTCAAGTCTAAGTTAGCATCACCAAGTGCACTTGCGTTGCTATAGATAAATTGAAACCTTAATTCTAAATTGAGAGAAGTGTCGCCATTTACAATGGGGTCTCCAAAAGTGACAAAAGCATCATCAAAATTCTAAAAAGTGTTGCAATAGGGTGACACCAAGTATGACCTAAATTCAATGCCTAATAAATGCATCAAAAAGTAAAACTATAGGAAAAGTATCAATTTGCATATTGGTGGTCCTGTGCCTGGAGGCCATTGGTACTCTCGAACTTGATAAAAAATGTGTCATGGAAGCACACGGTGCACCATTTTGTTAGCAGGTTAGAGCTCAAAAGACAAAAAATATCTATAGTGTGAATGCACAAATGAAGCAAATGTAACCCTATAACACAAATTTATGCCTAAAAATTAGGGTTTTTTTCCCTAATTTGATAGGAAAGCTAGGGTTTTAACTTGTTTTACTGATTCCTGTACCATGAAGCCTATTTTGCACTATTTTTTGCATTTTTGAGCTTATTTTTGCATCTTGAAGCCTTTTCTGCCACCTGAATCAATGTTTCATCTTTGTTGAGAGATCAACCCCAAATTCCAAATTTCCACCTGATCTCTTGAGGGGACAGGGTGCCAATTTAGTTCCTTCCATTGGGGAAATAGTGGGGCATCTAAAAAATGAAGAATTTTTGAAATTTTTGATCTGAGCAATAGTTTTAATCTGAAAAGTGTTAAGTCTTTGAACCAACCAATGTAATAGGTATCTCGCTTCAAAGAGGGGGAAAATGTAGACTCATAAAAATTTCCTGAATGGTATTACACACTTGAATCTGATATACTAACATTGTTTTGTCCTAAAATCCATCTTCTTTTTGCTTTTTTAATTAAATAAGCCTAGTTATTTAATTAAATGCCCCATTTTCATCTATTGATCTAATTGATCTAATTAGGTTAATTCACCCCCTCCCACACTAACATCTCATCTCGTTTAAATTGAATAAATCAAATTATTTAGTTTAAACCCTAAGTCCTCTTATTTAATTTAATAACCCTAAACTATTTAATTAAATATCATATTTACATCCACTTTTCATTAAATAAATCAATAATTTAATGAATATCCTCACATTCCTCATCTTGCACATTCAAATTTAGTTTTAATTACTAAATTTCTAATTTCTCCTCCTATCCACTTGCATAGGGAATATTCCAAAGGAATATTATCCTATTTGGCTCCAAAAAGGGAATAATTTTTTTCAAACAAACTTTGTAACAAACTTTCAAAGTTGTTACAAAGTGTGTTTGTTTGAATCATTCTTATCCATTGATCTTTTCTTGATCCATGTGATCTCTGATTCTCATCCATTGATGAGAATATTTTATCCATGTTTCATCCTTCATTCATTATTGACCATTGATATATCAACTCAATCTAAGCCCTTAATTTTTCATTTGCTTTCCTATAAATACATCACTATTTGGAGAGAAATGGATCCACCTTTTTAGAGTAAAGTTATGTTGTTGAAATTCATACTCACTTGCATCCATATTTAGCATTTATTAACATTTTAGATTAATCATCATCCATATTAGCTTAAGCATCCATTAATGGCTTCCATTTTAGCTTAGTTTGCATCAATCTTAGCATAGTTTTGCATCCATGGCTTGCATCTTTGAACTATTTTTCCGTCTAGCATAGGTTGCATCCATCTACATCAAGCATTTTAGCATTTAGCACTCATCTTTATCATGTTAAACTAGTTTTTCATCCATGTTTCACATATATCTCATCAGTTTCATCAATTTTCATCAATAAAATTCATTGGAACAACTCATATTATCCAAGGGATTGGGAAAGGGTTGCCATTCCACATCAATGTGACACCACTCCCCCAATGGGATAAGATTTGAGGTCTTAGAATAGATTCTATTATTCTTTCGTGTTGATTTGATGTTAGTTTAATGGTTATTTAGTTTCTTGATGATTTCAAATATCTCATTGGGATAATGGATTAGGGGATTAAATAGGCTCTAAATTCATTTGGATCTAGCATATTTAGTTCATACTATGACTATGGTCACAATGAAATATAGAAGAATGTAGATATAAATATAGGAATGCACATAAAGAGAGAGATACATCAAATAGAATAGTACGGTGGATCACATTATGCACATGAAATCACACAAAGAACATGAAAAGAAAAGAAAACAAAAGACTAGTAAGGAACATGCGAGTTAACCTATAGCAGGTTGTTCACATCCCAATCTTGATCAGTGTATGTGAAAGGTGTTTAACTAGTCAAAGGGACAACATCAAGTGCCAAACTAGGACAAGACTATCTAACCCCTTGCCCCCAATAAGTTCAAGAAAAGGATGAGCCGATATGATTGATGAGAATGAGCTTCTTACAATAAAGAAAATTATTTGCAATGAATTTTAAACATGCAATAGTGAGTATACTATGATCCTACAACTATTACATGGCAAGGAGCAAAGTGAATGCTTTTTGTCAAGATGGATCCCTAGGGGATACAAATTTCTTCAATAATGCCTATAAAGGATGACAATTATCGGTGTGATGTCCAAAGAATCTATGATAGGCACAATATGGTCCATTTTGATTAGTTTGATTTTCAGTTAGATTTTCATGTTTAAGTGGTAATCTGATTAATCCCCAATGTAGAAGAGTGTAAAAGCATTCTCATTCTTGGATATTTTTAATAGGTCATGGAAAGATTCAGGAAGATCATGCATCTCTTGTTGCTAAAGTTTTTGATGTTCATGCAATTTTGGATTCTTCATCTTTGGTTTGATAATTGTTTTGTCATCACTTTCATCTTCTAACTACAAGGCCTTTCCTTTTTCAGAACATGATGTGTTAGGAGTAGTAATGTGATGAAAATTTGTGTTTTCTTTTCTCTTATGCATGGGAAATATATTGGAAGCGAGTTGAGGAGGAGGAAAATTGGTGTTAATGAGATGGACAAGGGTACATATAAACTCTATTCCTTGTTCATGCTTAAGCATCTTTCGTATGTTCCCTATGAGAGGAATGACATTAGTGGCAATAGGTTCAATTTTTACAAAGTCTTGCAAACTTTTTAATTCTTCATGATCTTTCATGCATTCTAAGAGACATTAGCAACCAATGTGTTGAACATCATGCACATTAGTTGTGGGTAGGGAAGTCATTAGAAATGTGGTATGAAAGCTAGGATCCATAGTGGATTGATTAGTATCAACACTATGAGTGAAAGAGTTGGAGAACCCAATATCCATGACAAATGGTGTATCGTGGGATGACATGAGTCTCCGACTACATCTCACAACAATATTGCTAATAGAACACCAAGTTGTGAAGCTCATACAAGTTTCAAAAACTCAATGTACACCCAAAATGGATAAAAGGTGAAATGAAATGAAGTAACCTAGGATGTAAAGTGCAATGCAAATATGTAAATGCAATTTTCAGATTCTAAACAAGATAATTTTTTGATTATTTTATGCAAAAACTTGAAAATGATGTCTTGTAAATGCAATTTTGAGTTCACACAATGCACTAAATTTATCAAATGAAGCTTCATATGATCAATTTTTAGTAACAAAATTTTTTTTGCAAACTGAAACAAAAATCTGAAAACAATAAAACAAAATACAAAAATAAAGGTTTTAATGCCCAAAAAATCAGGAAACAACCCTTATTAGGGACTCATTCTCCCTAGGGTGAATGGGTCCTAGCTTAGGGCTTTTAAAAATGTTTTTACAGATTTCTAAGTTGATTCTTGTGGTTTCCAGATTCTAACTTAAAATAGTGAGTCACAGTTTGAATTTTCTATGAAATTAAAATTGAATGCAAATACAAATTATGATAAAATGAAAAACTAGGAGACCTAATTTTATGTGCAATTTTAATTCAATTTTCAAATGCAAATGAATGATGATGCAATGCTATGTAAATGATTAGCAAAATGACTAAATTTGTCACATTTTAAGAGATGCAAACATGCAATCGTAAAACCCTAAATGAAATGCAAACTAATGAAAGTTAAACAACCCTAAATGAGATTCAATTCAATGCAAATGAATGAAAGATCTAGATCTAGGGTGAAAATGGACTCCAAAACTAGAAAAATGCAATGATAAAACTTAGGTTCACCAAAATGAAATGATGAAAAATGTAGGTGGTTACCAAAATGGGATTGATGAACCACTTAGGGACCTATTTCTCCTTCAATTCATTAGGAAATGATATCCAAACAATGAAATTACTATCAACCCTTAGGTGAATCAAGTCAAAGTGTGAATCTACAAATTTCCTTTTTTTGCGAGGATAAGGGTCTTGGTCAAACAACACTTTGGGGAGAAAAACTAAAAATAGTAAACTAACTCCAAAATACAATCTACAACTTGGATCTAACAGATTTAGCTCAATATTGATGGAACCAAAAATTAAATCACAGATCAAAGAGTTGTAAGATGGTGTGTACCAGTCACCAAAAGTCAGTTTCTGAAGTTGATCTGGGACTCATTCACCCAAGAGCAAATGGGTCCTGAGTTAGGGTTTTTTTGCAACTTTCGAGAGCCTTTGCTACAAATCTGAATCCTTCAATTGGTTTTAGGTTCAAAAAGCTAGAAATAATTTTTGCAATGAGTTTTCGTGAGATGACAACTTTTATGACAACTTTTGCAACTTTGACAAGTTCTCCAATTTCGATCTTCAAGAGATCTTCAAGATTTCTTCCACCTAAATCTACAAACACAAATCAAGATGGAAAAATGTTTTATTTTTGGTGAATATGGGTTTTCCTTGGTCAAACCTTGTTTTAGTAATCAAACCTTGAAATAAAACAAAATAGAATGAAATGAATGATGAATGAACAATTCAATGTCACAACTCACCAAACCCTTGAAAAAGCCTTAAAAATGTAAATATACAACTTACATTAAGTGCCTTCAATGGATGTGGATCTTGAACTTTGGGTCTTGACTTGAAATAATGCTTTGAATGCTTGAATGGATCATGAAGCCTACATCATCATATTAGCTCCAAAAACATGCATGATGCAAGAAGAATTTGATGTGACAATTGGATCTTGATTGCTGCAATAATTCTTCAATAAATCCAATATTGAATACCTTGAATTGATCTTGAAATGCTCTAAAACTTGCTAGTCTCTTTAATTGCTTTTCTAGGATTTGAAATGATAAAATAACCTTATATTTATAGATATGTATCCTTAATTTCCTGAAATTCAAATATCACAACCTGTCATCTAAATATAGATTTGAATATGTTAAAACACCTCTAAAAAAATAATTTAAGTTTTGGTTCTAGGTCCAAGGGAGGACGCATTCACCCATGGATGAATGGGTCCTACGTCGCTAACCCTAGGACACACATTGCTCAATGAGAAGTGTTATGTTAAGGCATTAATGAATGTCAGGTTTCCTCTTTGGAAAATGCAATAAGATAGGCTTGGATTTGAATTAAAGGGGCCAATTAAGGAAAATTAAGCTCAATTAATTAAAGGAGCCCTAAATAAGTGTGAAGGTGTGAAAAGGTACACTTTACAACACCAAAATAAGGCACAATTAGGTCCATTTTAATATTAATTCCAAATTAGGTGTGAAAATGTAAAATGGATACATTTTCCTACACTACACCAATCTATTTGGTTAACTAATCAATTAATTCTCTTAACTAATACTCTCTCCTAGTCAACTGAAATTGACTATTGAATCTATCCAGTGAACTATTCAATCTAATTAAGTTCATTCCCACTCACTTCTAATCCTCATTAGAATTAACTCTTCAATCTATTTCCTGTCAATGGACCTTGATCTTTCATCTCTTCATTCTAGTCATTGATTCAATTTCTTAAAATCTATAAAACAACCCTCATCCTTCTCATTGTCTACCTATAGTTTTCATAGCGAAGCCCTGAGCATTTAATTCTTGAGAGATTGAGAAGTATTGTCAACTTATATAGGTCACCCTTATTATCATCGATTTGAAGCTTTTGCAAACATGGAGGCTTCGTATTGATCCAAACAATCCTACATCCATTATCAATACAAATATACTCTGACATATGGTAAAATTGTAGTCTTTTGAATTCATTTATGTTCTCTTTTATTGCTAACATTGCTTGTTGAATTCATTGCTTCTCAATTTCATTTCATGAGTAGGTTGAGATTCGTCTTGTTTTGAATTGATTTGTATTGATTCATTTCTATATTCCTTATATCTATTTTCCCTCTTACACTTATAAATATTTTCATTTTTACACATCTTTGCATTTAACCAACTTAAAACCCAATAAATAATTTATCCTTAAATTTTATGCAAAGACAAAAAAATGCACCTTTTCATTAAAACATCATAGAATAATCATCTTTAAATTTTGATTCAAATGTCAAGACTTATGAAAGTCAATTGTCTTAGAATTTTGGGTTACATTGGGGTGGAAATCTAAAAAGCACTAGGACTTAGAAACATTAAAAGTCCCATATTCACTATCGAGCTTGTCCCAACTAGGCTTTTTCGAGCATGAGATCATGAAAGGAACAAGGATATGGACTTGGGACTTTGGTCCCAAGTTCCCTATCGAGCCTGATGTCCCACGTGTCATCTTAAAACAAGGCTTATTGTGTCTGTGAATAGAATTCCTTGGATGCATAAGATCTATTTTCTGCAAGAATAAGTATTATTTTGAGAAGAAAACCACCTATCAAAAAGGCTAACGAGATCCTCAAGATTCAGCTACATTAAGCCCAATACAAGAACACTAAGTTTTCCTCAAAAATAATAAGCAAATTCTGCACATTCTTCAAATGCAATTTTGTGTAAAGGAGAATGTGATTCATTGCACAAGTGAATATGTGTGTATGGTGAAGAGAGATTCACAAAAATGTAAAATAATGAATATATTCAGGGCAAGTTTCATTTATGTCATGTGCCACCATAGAAATTTTTATATTTATGTTATGTTGCACACCTTTAATATAGCCTGTCAGTAAATTTTATTGCAAGAGCTTGCCTATGAGTTTCCCGTTGTGGGGTGTGTCTCATAGTAAGTCCTCTCTTAAGGGTGACACAAAGCATAAGTGTACTTATGTATTTCTCTTCACCCAAGATCGCATGAAACACAAGGGGATTGGATATGTACTATAAGTGCAAACAAACAATGAATTACACTTGGAGTGTTTCTCTTCACCCAAGATCGCACGAAGCACAAGGGGATTGGATACGCACTACAAGTGTCACAAAAAAGTAGACACTAATTCATTTTACTGACTAAAGCTAAGATGAATTTATTTTATGCACCAAACAAAATGTTGAGTTGCCCTATTCAATTTAAAACCCCAAAAGACAATGATGAGATGAGCGTTCAATTTTAGTCTCGTTTGCATGTTCATTTTAAACCCAAATAAAATTTTGTGAGGTTCTAGAACATAAAGTAAAAAGCATAAGAAATTGGGTTATAATTGCCCCAAAGTGTCAAACACTTGTTACAATCATAAAATATTGATAAGAAAATGATTATTCATTTTAACTTTGTGTCGTCCAACCTACAAAACCACGTTAGTCTAAAAACCAGAACAACGTTAGAGGCATGTTAGCACTCTGAAGAATTGAAAAAATTAAAACACATGCTAAAGTATGATCGTTAAAGTTCTTACCAAAGTTGGGCATCACTATACATGATAATGTCGCTATACATGATAGTGTAGCTAAGGTGAATAAGGGTGTTGCTCTGGTGAATAAGGGTGCCGCTCCGCAAAAAAACTAGAGAGCATGATAGCATCGCTATTTGGTTGGGCATCACCCTTTGTAAATCTTCGATACCTCGATAAAGTATTAGCATTGTCGTTTATTTAATTAGTGTCAGTGCATTTAATAGGCGTCACTATTTGAAATGATGAAGGTGTCACTGTATGGCGATGCCCTACAAAGGCGTCGCTGAAATTGAGTTGGGCATCGCTCTTTCCTATAAAAGTCAAAATGAATAAAATTCAAGATAGAAATTGATTAAATTGATGGTTTTCCCTCCTAGCACCAGAATGTCGGCCGAGGATACTAGTATGGGCCGATTACACTTGATTCATGAAGAATCTAAACATAATGTAGCCACTAATACTCAATCTTAAACAAGATCATTCAAATGAAAGTTAAGCTAAACATTTATTGAAACTAAACATTATGAATTGTGAAAGCATCTAAATATCTACTCCAATCCACCTAGAACTTATCCCGTTTTGGAATTGGTGTTGTGTTGATGTGGAACAATGACCCTTTCCCAATCCCATGATCAGTGAGCCTGTTCCAATCGATTCTATTGAAGAGAATCGATGAAACCATTGTGATATGTGGATGAAAATATGATTTATGCTAAATTGAACATGATGCAAACTAAATTAATATGATTTTATGCTAAAAATGATCTAAATATGCAATTGCTAAGCTAATATAAATGAGATTTAAACCAAAATATTCAAAACCTAATCTATAAACAAGCTAAATGGATGCATGAAAGCCATTAATGGAAGCTTAAAGCTAATATGCAGCTAAAAAATGAACTAAAATATGATAAATGTGAGCAAAGATGAGTGTGAGTGTGAATGATTCCAACAACATAAGTTTGCAATTGAAAGATGGATCCATTTGTCTCCAAATAGTGTTCTATTTATAGGAAAGCAAATGAAAAATGAAGGGTTGAAATAAAAAAGGTTAATCAATGGTCAAGAATGGAGGAAATAAGAGGCATGGATCATGGATTCTCATCAATGGGTGAGAATGCAAGATGAGATTTAATCAAGTGTTCTCATTCCTTCCAAATAAACACACTTTTGAACTGTTTAATAGGTCAAAGGTTAACTTGCTCAAGAGGTTTCAAGTTCAACTTGCTCAAGAAGCCAAGTGAGAATATTCCCTTTCTCAAATGATTGGAGGAGAGAGAATATTCTTTGGAATCTTCTCATGGGTGAGGAAGAAAAGTTATTTAGTTAATTAAAACTAAATGAAATTGTGAAAAGGAGGAATATTCTTTTGGAGTATTCCCTTGCAAGTGGGAGGAATTGGATTAATTAGATAATTTCTAATTAAACAAGGTTTAATCATGCAATTTAGGGAAATTAGAAGAATAAAGTGATATTCATTAAATTAAATGATTTAATGAATGAGGTGTTGGAAAAAAAAAGGACAAAGAGGGGGGGTGAATCAGTTGTCACATAAACTTAAACTTTTTCTAACTTATCTTAATCTCAGATCTGATGAACAAGAAATCAACCATAAACAATTAACACATCAGAGAGACAGAGAACACCAAGATTTTTTATGTGGAAACCCTGTTAGGGGAAAACCACGGTGGATGTTAGTCCACAAGATTATACCCTATTAAAAGTATAATGAGAAATAATAAGGGGAATGCACATGCATCTAGGCACACTTCCTAGAGTTCACTGCTCAAATACAAAAGGGGCTCACTACCCAACAATACAAAATATGATTAAAATATGGAGGGTATGAACTAAGAAAATAGCTTCTGCACAAGTTTGATTATAGTTCCAATTAAGCTCAGAAAACCTTCTTCACACTTCGCTCAATCTTCTTCACACTCTGCTTTGCAATCAAATGATATTCACACATACACACATAGGAGCACTTTTGGTATACAAAGCACCTCTCTCCACACACTTGCACACATTACACTGATGAAACTATCACTCTTATATATTTTCCACATGAGATTTCATCACAACTTAGTCGGCTAGGAAAATAAAACATATTTGCAATGTCGACCCAAATCTACAAATAAATTTGCAATGCGAATCCACCAAAGTCAGCCACAACATAGTGGAGACCCAAATTAACATCTCCAACACAAAAATACTTTAATTAATTTCACCAAAAAAATCCACAACACGCTACCACCAACATGCCGGGGAACATGAAAAATTGAACATGCGCAAGAAAAGATCTTCAACCACGAGCTCTTCGATAATGTGGACATACCACAAAGATAGAGAATGATCTAGAGACATCAAGAACACCAAGAAACAACAAGAAGCATCAACAACTGAGATTAACAAAATCACACAATCTTCATTCAGGAACACTGACAGAGACCACAGAAACACTCTCCAGACCATTAATATAATCAAAAGAATTTTGTGTGGACCTTTTAGAAACTTAAATTTAGATGAGTATAGATACATTAAAAACAAACCCTTTAATCCACACCATCTAATCTTCAAAGTAAAGAACACGACGCCTTCATGACCTGCACAGTTCCACTGGGAACCTAGAATACTTTCTTTTATAATTTTCTCAATATCCTCGACATATACATCAACTAATACAACAAATGCTAGTAGTGTTGACATCAATGACAATCACATATTAGTAGCTATAACCACAACATCCAACAATCTCCCCCTTCAACATTGATGGCAACACATGATGTGAAAAATACCATCAACCCAACACACTGACTTCTTCTCAACTGTACTTCTCCCCACAAGGATTTTCTCCTTAGAAATATTTTTCACAATGGACTTCTCCCCTTTGACATCAATGGAAAGGTAACCATGACCTTCCCAAAACACACTCAGACCACATGTTGCACATTTTATTTCTCCCCACGGGTAGCATCATGAAAACATCAACCCAGGATCAAAGATTGCAATGTAGCTCTGAAATTGATGCAGAGTAAATTAAATCTCTTGGTTCATATCGGTGATTACCCCTAATTCCTTTGAGATACTCAAAAGTATCAGCCGAAAATGGTAAGTAAAATATATACGCAATCTATTCTTTGGTAGGCACATATTCCAATGCGACTTCTTTCTCATTCACTTTCTCCCTCAAGAAATGAAGCAGTTGATATATGTTTAGTCTTAGATTGCAACACCAGATTCTTTGAAATATTTATTGCACTTGAATTGTCACAGTATATGGAAATAGGCTCTTCATATACTACCTTGATATCTATCAACATCTGTTTCATCCATATCACTTGAGTATAGTTATTTGCAGCATCAATGTATTCTGCTTCAGCAGTGGATAGAGAAATGGAATTTTTCTTTTTGCTCAACCAGGACACCAACTTCTTCCCTAGGAAGAAAGTATCACCACTAGTACTTTTCTTGTCATCTACATCTCCAGCCCAATCCACATTAGTATATGCACTCAAAGTGAGTTCATCATCCTTTGGATCACCAAAATTAAGTCATTTGTTCCTTTGGAATGTCGAAGATTATTTTTGTTAGTCACATGAGACTCTTTTTGATCGGCAACTAGCAACCATACGTATCACATTCATAATGTACGGTCTGATGCAAAGGTTAAATAGAGAAGGTCCACCTAATCATTGACGTATCTGGTTTGATTTTCCTTAGGAGGTGTGTCTGTGTCAACACATCCGATCCTGCAGCCGGTGCAAGGACTTTGATTCAACCATTTCCAAACTTCTTGGTAGTTCTTTTTCCTTATTTGGGTGAGATGTAAGTCCCCTTGTCTTGGGTAGCTTGCAATCAGGAAAGAAATTCATCTCTCGATTCGTGCTCATCTCAAATTCATCCTTCATCTCATCAACAAACTTTATATATAGATTGGCATCTCCTCCAAAAATAATATCATCAACAAAGACTTCTATAATTAACTCTTTATCATGATCCAATTTGAAATATAAGTTGCTATCAACAATACCTTTAGTGAATCCAAGCTTAAGTAAATATTTTTCAATCTAGCATACCAGGCTCTGGGGGCTTGCTTAAGTCCATATAGAGCTTTCTTTAATTGACAAACCATATCTTCCTTATCAGTTAGCTAAAATCCATTTGACTGTTCAATGCATACTTCTTCTTCTAGTTCTCCATTCAAAAATGTCGACTTCACATCCATTTGATAGACTTTATAGTTTTTGTATGTAGCATAAGAAAGAAATAACCTTACAGCCTCAATTCTAGCAACAGGGGTAAAAGTTTCTTCAAAATAAATACCTTCCATTTGAGAATACCCTTTACATACCAATCTTGCTTTATTCTGGACCACTTCACCTTGTTCATTCAGCTTGTTCCTAAACACCCATTTGGTACCAATCACATTTTTGTCTTTAGGCTTGGGAACCAATATCCATGTATCATTCTTTTCAATCTGTGTCAGCTCGTCCTTCATAGCTTCCAACCAGTGTTCATCTTGACAGGCTTCAGTGACATTTTTAGGTTCAATCTTAGAAATCAGACAATATTCCTCTGCAATCTTTCTTCTAGTTTGCATTCCTTTATTCTTGTCTCCTATGACTTGACTTTCATAATGATTTAGCTTTACATACCTAGGAGTTTTGAGACATTTTTGGAATTCTGCTTCTTCTAATCTTTCTTCTACATTTGCACTTGTGTTTCTTGATTGACTTGTGTTTCTTGATTGACTTGATTTACCAAAATAAATTAAGGTTGCTTTACCAAAACATATGGAATAATCTGAAGTAGATTTTGTGTTTGAGAATTCTTCCCTTTGCTAGTATTGTCTGCATTAGAATCATAACCACAATATCTGGATGATTTGACAGAGTCCTCATCAAATATAACATTTGCACTTTCAACCATCTTTCTCAATATTTTGTTATAGCACCGGTAGGGTTTTCTTTTAGTGGAGTAACCTAGGAAAATTCCTTCATCGCTTCTTGCATCAAACTTTCCTATATCATCATCTCTCTTGATATAACACTTGCTTCCAAAGATCTTGAAATATTTAATAGTAGGCTTGCAACCAAACCATAAATCAAAAGGGGTCTTACCAGAATTACCATTAACATTTACCTAGTTCAAGGTATACACAACAGTGCTTACTACTTCACTCTAGTACATCTGGGACACATTTCCTTCCATCATCATTGTTTTGGAAACATCTAGAATTGTTCTATTATTTCTCTCTGTGACTCCATTCTGTTGAGGGGTTTTGGGAGTAGATAACTGTCTTTTAATTCCTTGCTCTTCACAAAAAGAGTTGAACTCCCTGAAGGTGAACTCACCACCTCTATAAGATCTCAGGCACTTGATTTTCAGACCTTTCTCATTTTCTGCTATAGCCTTAAAACTTTTGAAATTTTCAAATGCTTCACATTTTTCTCTCAAGAAGGAAACCCATATCATTTTAGAGTAATCATCAATAATCAACATAAAGTACCTTTCTCCATGAATACTTCTGACTTTGGAGGGATCACAAAGGTCGGTATGTAGCAGCTTCAACAAATTATTTGAATGAAACTGTTTTCTCTGGAAAGAGACTCTAGTTTGTTTACCCATCTGACATTCCTTGCAGATTGTGTTAGCAGGCTTCACTAACTTAGGTAGATCTCTTACTGCTTGAGTGGAAATTATCTTGATAATGTTGTCAAAATTTACATGACACAATCTCCTATGCCATAACCAAATTTCATCTATTTGAGCAATTAAACAACTCCCACTAGCAATAGTTAGGTGAAATATATTACCTTTTGTCTGTTTACTAGTAGCAATGATATTCCCTGAACTTCCATGTATCTTGTATCTTCCACTTTTGAACTGAAGGTCATAGCCCTTATCCACCATCTGTCGAACACTCAACAAGTTGTGCTTCAATCCTTCAATATAAAGAACATCATCAGTGTTATCCTTACCACCAATACAAATAGATCCTCTACCATGAATCACACTAGCATTGTTATCTCCAAATCTTACAACCCCATCGTCATACTTCTCTAGACTTACAAATTTGGTTTTATCACTGGTCATATGATGTGAGCATCCACTATCAATGACCCACTCATCTTTTTCTTCAACTCGGGCTGCAAGAGCCTTTTCATCTTTGGCAGATTCAGTAGCCATATGATTATCTTCAATGGTAGCAATGAAAACCCATTCATCTTTATTTCCATTATCTTTATTAGACTCATCATCAGTCATTGCTTCTTCAACAAAGTAACATCTCTTTTGGAATTTAGACTTCTTAGGCTTAGATCTAGGAACTCGTTCAGGAGACCTTGATGCAAAATGACCTATTTTACTGCAAGAGAAACATTTAATAGGAAATATATCTTCATACTTACCTTTTCCTCTGCCTTCTTGTTTTGTAATCAGTGCTTCCAATTCTTCTACCTCTCTTTCCTTATCTTTAAGTTGTTTCAGTTCTTCATCATACTTGGATATCTTTCTATAACACTCTCTCAGACTATATCTTTTCCTGTTACTTCTAGATACAATAGCCTTGAATGCAAATTTAGTCTTCAGTGCAGATTCACCAAATTCACTTATTTCAAAGGAAACAAGCTTGCCAACTAGCGTGTCTCTTGTTATCTCTGTTACTGATCTGATCTCTTCAATAGCATGAGATTTCACTTTGTAGGAGGGAGGCAAGGATTTGAGTATCTTAGCCACAATTTCATCCTCATCCACAAAACCATCGACACATCTAATACCCATCACTATCTCATATACTCTCTACATAAAAGAATTGATATTTTCATCTTCACCCATCTTCAAATTCTCATACTTTCCTTTCAAGCTTTGTAGCTTAGCCATCTTCACGTAAGCATCTCCTTCATACAAAGTTTCTAGCTTTGTCCAAATCTCATGAGCTGTCTGCGATCCTATCACATTAGCCATCTCTGAATTTTTTAGAGCACTCACCAGGGCTTCAATAGCCCTAATAATATTTTCAACATCTTTGATCTCATCAGCAGTGGAGGGACCATTATGAGGAATAACGTTTGGATCTTTTGTAATCTTCCAGAAAGCTTCACCAATACATCTTAGATGACATTGCATCCTAACTTTCCACAATGAGTAGTTGGTTCCATCAAATCTTGGCTTGTCCTTCTTGAATGTTTCCATTTTGGATCACCTCAAGCTTTTAGACTTCTTCAGAGGAACCTTCTCTAATACCAATTGTTGGAAAAACAAGGACAACCAGCTAAGAGGGGGGGTGAATCAATTGTCACAGAAACTTAAAATTTTATAACTTAACTTAATCTCAGATCTGATGAACAAGCAATCAAACATAAATAATTAACACATTATAGAGACAAAGAACACCAATATTTTTTAACGTGGAAACCCTATTAGGGGAAAAACCACGGTGGATGTTAGTCCACAAGATTATACCCTGTTAAAATTATAATGAAAAATAATAAGGGGAATGCACACACATTCCGGGCACATTGCCTAGGAAATATGCTCAACTACAAAAGGGGCTCACTGCCCAACAATACATAATAGGATTAAAATCTAGAGGGTATGAACTAAGAAAATAACTTCTGCACAAGCCTGATTACAGTTCCAATTAAGCTCATAAAACCTTCTTCACACTTTGCTATGCAATCGAATGATATTCACACATACACACATAGGAGCACTTTCAACATACAAAGCACCTCTCCACACACTTGCACACATTACACCAATGAAACTATCACTCTTATATATCTGCCACATGAGATTTCATCACAACTTAGTCGGCGAGGAAAATAAAACATATTTGCAACGTTTTCCCAAATCTACAAATAAATTTGTAATGCGAATCCTGGGTCAGCCACAACATAGTGGAGACCAAATTAACATCTCCAACAAAAAAATTATTTAATTAATTTCACCACAAAAATCCACAACACGCTACCACCAACATGTTGGCCAGGAACATGAAAAACCAAACATGGGCAAGAAAAGATCTTCAACCACGAGCTCTCCGATTACTGTGGACGTACCAAAAAGATAGAGAATGATATAGAGACATCAAAGAACACCAAGAAACAACAGAGAAACATATGCAACAACTGAGATTAACATAATCACACAATCTTCATTCAGAAACACTGATAGAGACCATAGAAACATTGTCAAACCATAATATAATCAAAACTTCGTGTGGACCTCTGAAACTTACGGTAAATGATCTAGATACACTAAGAAATAAACCCATTAATCCACACCAACTAATCTTCAATGTAAAGAACAAGACGCCTTCATGACTTGCAAAGTTCCACTGGGAACCTAGAATACTTTCTTTTACAATTTTCTCAATATCCTCATCATATACAACAACTGATACAACAAATGCTAATAGTGTTGACACTCCCGGTAACTATTTGCATATCGATAACACAACCACAACATCTAACATGAGGGAAAGGTGAAATGAAATTCAATTAAATAACTTAGGGTTATTTAATTAAAGAAGAAGATTTAGAGAATTAAATTAAATGGTTTGATTTATTTAATTTTAATGAGATGAAATGTTAGCGTGAAGGGTGAATTAACACGATTTGATGAATTAGGTTAATAGATACAAATGCTGCAATTAATTAAATAGCTAAGGCTAATTTAATCAATTAAGCAAAAGGGATGGGTTTCAAGAGGAAATAATGTTAGTATACCTAATTCGAGTGTATGATATCATTCAGGACATTTTTTAGTGTCTACAATTTCAACAAATAGTTGACATCTTGTAGTCTCATTTAAATTTTCAAAGAAAAATCTCCAAATCTTATGAGCATATATTCTACAAGTGGATCGTGGAATCTTACCTTCCATTGGATGTAAAATATTATCATCAATATTAATAATTTTTTTTTGCTTTCTATGCAAAATTCTAGGTGGTGTTCTCAAAGGTAAATTCATCTCAACATTAGGAATTTCATCAATATTTAAATGATATGGGATAGATGGCATACCTTTGATAAAGGATGGAATAGATGAAGTACCTTGAGGTTGATATTGGAATAATGGCCATACCTCCTTCCTCAAATTTGGGTGATGATGTACTCTCAACTTGAGATGTAGTAGATGGTGTCCCTCCATATTCACTTGTAGTAGAGGGTGTGTCTCCAACTACGGTATTCAAATCTCTCTTAGCATAAAGGTTTTTCATTTATTCCCTTTGTGCCACAAATTTCATTTCTCTTCTTGATGGTTGAGGTTCCTCTTCAGTTGGTATGTCTTCGTCAATCATTTCCAATTTTTTCTTCTCACGATGTTCCCTCATCCATGCTACTTTCTTTGCATTCTTAGCTTCTATCTCTTTCTGTGTTGGTTTAATCCTTGATCATTTCATCGAAATGATAGATAATTTTATTTGTAGCATGATAAAGAGACAAATATTAGTTCCTAAAAAATGAATCCATACAAACAAATGAAATATAGGTCATTGAAACCTTCATACAAAATACTTACAATCATCCTGTAGAAGAGTATTTCTAGCATAAACAAAGCTCACATGATTTTGTTGATGGAATGCCTTAAAGAAATGTGGTCTCATGGAATTTCGTGATTGCAAGATAGGCACAAAATGGAAGCATGGACAAGGAATGCGAATTGTTTGACAATTTTTTTTGGTAAACATGTATGCAAAATGTGGTAGCATAAATAGGCTAGTGAGCTCACTAGCTTGTCAATGCAGTTTGACAAGCTAGTGGGCTGTTTGAAAAAATGCCTCATAGTAATGGGGTCTCACGGTGAGAGACCTTATTTCTATGAGGAATTTTTTCAAACAACCCACTAGCTACATCACCATGAGAGCCCATTTCTATGAGGCATTTTTTCAAACAACCCACAACCTTGTCAATGTTACTGCATTGACAAGCTAGTGAACTCACTAGCTTGTCAAATCTCACATGACTTTTTTGTTGGAATGACTTAAAGAAATGTGGTCTCATGGAATGCCATGATTGGAAGATATGCTCAAAATGGAAGCATGGAAAAGGAATGTGAGTTGTTTGACAAAATATTTTTGCATGGTGGCCAGTGATGCTGGCCTTGTTATATCATGATATGCACAACTTCATCTATTGCGACGACAGAGTGATAGGAATAGGGGTGACCTTGCTACATATTTGGGTTTGGGAGCATATTTTTGTGCTCTGAACGATTGTACAAATGAACAAATTTGAGCCAAATGATCTTGTAGTTTGGCGATACAAAGGTGCCATCACTCTTCAACATATAGGGCAACTTGGGCTTCCACACTGGCACCAGGTACTAGACGATATGACAATATTTAGATGGTGACCCTAGCTATAGATGCCATCATGGTATGATGATGTGCATCAACTCCACTTTGCTAGACATACTTGGTACATGTAGGGTCGGGAACATACCATTATAGAGAGGTATCAGTCAGATAGAGTGGCACGACAATTCGATGAGCAATAGGATAGGCTAGATGATGCCTATAAAGCTATATTTGTGAGATCAACTTGAGAGGTTCCCACATGGGGACCCACTATCCTAGCTCCTAAGGTGGTTGAGGGTTTCTGGAAGTTGGTGGCACAGTCATGGGCTTACGATCAGGGTTAGGCAGACGTGCAAATGACATCGAAATATGATACATGGTTTACACCTCCTCATAGGTTGATAGATCTAGCAGGTGATCCTCCATGAGGGAGTCCTAGAGGGAGGGGAGTAGGCAAGGGACAAGATGGACATGATGGCCAAGATGGGAAAATTCTAGGGGTTCCACCAGTGGGACAACAACCTCCTATTTAGTACCAACCTGTACAATAACAACTAGTTTAGCCACCACCACAAGATCCTAGAGATTTGGAGATTTAGTAGTTGTAGCAGCAAGTGTAGGTTCTCATAGGTGAGCAGGATCAGGCCTGCCAAAATTTTTTGGTGATCACTGCTAAGTGAGACCAAGCTAGACAATAGGTTGTGGCCATTACAATAGAGAGAGATCATGCGAGGCAGTAGGTGCAGGTTGTGACTGCTGAGAGAGATCAGAAGATCGGTTGCCACTAGCAGTTGGAGGTGCTGATAGTGGCTACACAAGGAAAGACTATATCCGCTAGGCTATACACAAAGGCTATGATGGAGGTAGCCTATTATAGGATACATTATCACAAAGATGTTCCAATGCTGCTTAGACAGCCTGACTACTCGCAGAGGAGTGATGCACAGCCTAGGGTTGAGGATCAGCTAGAGAGATAGGCTAGAGAGAGGAACAATCATCAGGGCTAGCTTGAGTGTATAGACACTTGTTGATTCCATTGCCCCATTCTTTGATATAGATATACATTCATGGGCTCCTTTTTTATAGCCTCATGGATATTGTATTTATGATCGATATACATACACTGATCCATATATTGTACCATGACATTCATTTTTTGATATATATGATACAAATATAGATTCTATATGATGCGTTCATCTTATTTCATGCTTATGATGGTATGGATGCATATGATGTGAGATGTGACATGCTTATATTTTATCATGTATGGATGCACTTTACTTATGCTTATGCGATATGCGATGATACATGAAATGTAGTGATATGGATGGATGCAATGTTATATTATTTTTCAGTAGGGATGGATAATATGATATGTAGATGTTATGCTATGATTATGTATGCAAATGTTATTAATGCTTTTCTTTTTATGTATTTTCTATGTAGTTTTATGAGATGATCATGTATGCATATGGATGTTTGGATGGTTAATGCAGACGTTTATGCTTATGATATGATAATGCAATGTATGTTTATGATATGCAATGATTTAAGATGCTTAGAATAACAAATCTATATTATTCATCACAACTTAAATGATAATAATGATGCAGGATGTATGATGTGATATGCTATGATTATGCTGATGATTTGTGGATGCAAGATGGATGCATTGATGATGTTTTTGTTGACTATCATGATACCGGGTTAGCACAAAAAGAAGATAGAAGAAACAAGATGATTGACCATTGATTTTGATGAATGCTTCAAACAATCCAACAAGTCTATGATCCATCAAGACTTTATTAGAGATGGTGATGAGAAATGTAGGATGATGATGAATGCATGATGATGATTTGCTCAAATTTGGGGATTGATATTTTCTGTTGTTTCTTATTGTTTGATATAACACATAGACACGATGCATCAAGGCATTGATAACTAGGATGGTGATGTATCTAGTGTAATGGAATTTGACTCTGCAAGCAGATAGGATAGTTCTTGTTCACACCTTGACATATGGAAACCTCATTGGAATATAAGTTAGAAGCTTAGAATATATTGGACCAAAGCATACACTAGTCAACAACGTACTCCAAACAACCTTCCTACACACAACCAAGCAAGTATGCGCCAATATTATTTTACAAGAGTATCCACAAGCACAACAAATGAAAGTTAATGATCAATACCCCATTCCTTTCTCTTTAAATCATTTTGATAGACATCATCAAGAGGTATTTAGAATGGCTCATTAAGATAAATCGTAAGAAAAGATCAAAGACTAACAGTCAGTGTTATCTATATCTCTTGTCCGTTTAATTTTAGCTAAGGTGATTTCTGATACTAATGTCCATCATAAGAAGGATACATCCTAAGACATGTTGATCAGATGGTTTTGATGGATGGTTGTGGATGTTTTGGATTATTTCAATGTTTTTGGTGTTTTGCAAATGTTTTGAGGTTGTTTTTGGTCTTTTTGAAAGTTTATGTGATTGTTTATGGTTTTTGATTATTTGAGGCTATTTAGGTATTTTGAATGTTTTCTAATGTTTTTGTGTTTTCTAAGTTTCCCAATGTTTTTGTTTCTTTACTTTTTTCAAATGTTTAGGGATTTTTTGGAGATTATTTGGATGTTTTTGAAGAGTTATCTAGATGTTTTGGGATTTTCGAGAGAGTTCCGACCAAGAACCTAACCTAAAAGACCTATCCTAGGGGCCTCGAGGCTGATCGAAGATAAGCCTTGCCTACGTTATAGACGTAGAGACCACGTAGTTCGACGGAGTCAACTTATTAACGATGAGATATTAACAGTTGAGGGATGGTCAGTTTATTATGAAAAAATTCTAAAGGACTGACCTAGGGTGTCTCAGGGGCTGATCAAAGATAAGCCTTGCCTACGTTCAAGCTCAAAGATGACATAGTTTGGCAAGGTACCATTTTTTGAATTTTCGATGTTCAACCTTTTTAGGGTTTTTTGGTATGTTTTGAATTTTTGAATTTACAATTTTGTAAATGTTTTTTGGATTTTTGACTATACAAGATTTGGATGTTTTTGTATTTTGATGAATTTTTACGAATGTTTTTGGTATTTTCTGATGAAAATTTCAATAACCTTAGGATATACAAGAACCCGATATGATTCATAACAAAGTGCCCCCAGTGTGACATAGTAGACTACCTTGATATAGGCAGGACAAACTGACCTTTGGAATATGCCAAGTAGTACTAAAGCGGATACGATACTTCATAATATAAAGCTATGATAGAGACGTGGATGGATGGTGGAATAAATAGGGTGAATGTTGCGATGAATGGATGGTGGTGCAAAGAATGATAGGATAAAGAGCCAAATAATAGATGGAGGTGCTTTATTTATGCTAGGCGCCTATTTGCTAGGTTTCCGCCAAGGTACTTGTCCAAAGTGCCACCAAAGTGGTTTTAACTAGAGGATGATTTATTTTCTTTACTTTTTCAATCCTTTTTCTCATTTTTTTGGATTTTGATCATTTTTTAAATTTTTTTTGTATTTTTCAGATTTATACCCTTCAAGACTAAGCATCAATTTTTTTGAGATGCAAGCTATTAGTTGGCTCCTGCAAGGGTTCTCCTTTAGGCATTTACAATTGGTATGCTCTTGATCCATAGCTAGCTATGATGACAAAGGGACCCAACCAATTAGGCTCAAACTTTCCTTTACTGTCTTGATTTGGAAGATTCTTTTGATTCTATTTTAGGATAAGATCTCCTACCTAGAAAGACCGACATTTGATCCTCTTGTTATAGCTCCATTTTAGTCAGTTTTGATATACTTGTAGGTGAGTAAGGGTGTCGAGACGATGCTCATCCAGAAATTCTAGCTCATTCAACCAAGATATTCTGTATTCTTCATCGATGATCAAGTTTTGTAGTGACACTCACAATGACGAGAGCTCAACCTCAATAGGAAGAATGGCTTCTGATCCATAGACCAAGGAGAAAGGGGTTGAACTTGTTGGTGTGTGGATACTGGTTTGATAGGCCCAAAGAGCGAGATTCAACTGTAGATGCTAGTCACGACCAACTTCATTGACCATTTTCTTTAAGATTTTCAGAATGGTCTTGTTTGTAGCCTCAGCTTGACCGTTGCCCTGGGGATAATACAAGGTAGATAATCAGTGTTGGATGTTGAATTTTGACATAACTCTTTCATATCCCGATTCTTAAAGGGTGTTCTGTTGTTTGAGATAAGGGTTTGAGGAGCACCATAACGACAGATGAGGTAATTCAGGATAAACTTGGCAATTTGTTTCCCCATTATGTAGGTCATAGGAATGGCTTTGACCCACTTGGTGAAGTACTCAGTGGCTGTTATGATAAACTTGTGGCAATTGGATGAGGTTGGAGTGATTTTTCCTATGAGGTCAAGCCCCCATTGTGAGAAAGTCCAAGGTGTGATCATTGGTTCCAATTCTTGAGCTAGGGCATGGATCAGATCTCCATGTTGTTGACATTGGACACATTTCTACACATACTGATGAGCTTCTCTTTCCATGGTTGGCCAGTAGTACCCCATCCTCAATAGTTTCTTAGCTAATGTAATACCACTATAATGGGAACCACTTATGCCATCACAAACTTTTCTTAAAGCAGTCAAGGCTTCCTCTTGGTTAAGACATCATAGTAATGTCCCTTTGATACTTTGATGGTAAAGGGTATCACCTAGGTTCATGAATTGGGATGCCTTATTAAAAAAGGTCTTTTTAATATTAGAGGTGATATCAGATGGGAGGGGTCCTCTACTTAGGTAGATGAATATGTCATGATATCACGAGGATCCAGGACTAATAATGACACACACGAATTTAGATTCAGGGATTTTGAAAGTTGGTACAAGAAGTTTTTCTACCAAAAATTCACATTGGAGGATGTTGTTCAACATGTCTAACAATGATCCAATTGTTGCCATTGCATCTGCTATTGTTCATGCGATGAATCTGCTCAAAAGTTATGTCTATGAAAAGGTCCTTGAGACTTTCTGCCATATTTTTGTAAGGAGTGAGCCTATCATCCTTAGTTTGATAGTCGTCATTAACTTGGTTGATAACTAGTTGTGAGTCTCCATAGAATTTTATCTCTTGTATTTGCCACTAAACCACTATCCTTAGACCTATGATTAGGGCTTCAAACTCAATAATGTTGTTAGTACAAGATAATGGTAGTTGGTATGAATTTGGAATGTAATCACCTTGAGGGATGATGGAAAGAATACCTACTCCTAATCCATGTTGGATGAATGATCCATCAAAGTACATATTCCTTGGTATGGGTGGTAAGGGAACCTTGATTCGTAGAACTTCGGATATTAAAGGGTTCTCTATAGGGTGATCCCACAATACACTAGTTTTACAATTTTGGGAGATCGTTTTCTTGAAATAAGAAATTATAATGATTTTAGTTCCATTTTAAGGATTCCAATTGAAGGGGGTTTGATTGAACCACCTTAGATCAAACCTCCTTAGATAGAACCTCGATAGTTTTAAACCCGTTACCCTAAATGGAAGTCTCCTTTAGAACTATCAAAATGCTAATAAAACTTCTTTTGATTTACCTTTTGAGGGATCAAATGAATTCATTTAAGAATTTATTTTGTAAGTTTTTAGTACTTATAAACTTCCCCAAAAGAATTATAATTTTAAATAAATTTAGTACTATTATATTTATTTTTTTTTATTTCTTGTGAATGTGGGTTTCAATGAAAATCAAACTCTACGTTTTGCACATGTGGAAAAATGATTATAATTTTTTTTGAAAATATTAGTGCACTGAATGTGAAGTCCTTGATCCAGCAAAAAAATAAAATTGAATTTTTATATATACAAAAAAGGTTGCATGTTATACGATCACGCTATGTCTGAATTATAATTGGTTTGACTTCTAAACTTGATTAAAGAAAAAATATTCAATAAAAAACTATCTAACCAAGTGGAATCTCTAGATATCGGAGTTACAAATCTAAATTCGAAAGAATTAGAGTTTTATCCTTCATGGAAGAAAAGTTATGTTATTATCACGATTGAGCATCACTCCTTAAAAATGGTGTTTACTGAAAAAAACTAGTTTTTGAAGGAGATGGAAAAAAAAGTGCAATCTAATTCCAAAATTTTTGAAAAAAATATATTTAGAATTTATAGACAAAATGGCACAAATCACTAGTTTTCATCATCTTCAAATTCCTCATGGTTTAGCCGCTATAGGTGTCTGAAAGTGAAGATTTAGTTAGAAAAAATCAGTTTAGTGTCCAGTTTGGCCAAAAATTATAAACCAGTATTGTGGGATCACCTTGCATAAATAGGTACCTTTGCTAGTTGGTATGCAATCAATTGTCCTTTGATTTCCTTGTGTTCCACATATTCTATGTCAAATTTGGTTAAGATCATTATCCATTTGGCCATTCTCCCAGTGAGAGTTGCTTTAGATAAAAGGTATTTGAGTGGGTCAATCTTTGCAATGAGCTTGATTTGATGGGACAACATGCAAGGTATGAAATTTTGTGAAGGAAAAACTATTGCTAGGAGTTCTTTCTCAATGGGTGAATAGTTAATTTCATATCCCACCAAAGTCCTACTGATGTAGTAGATAGCTCTTTCCTTTCCATTTTCATCACGTTGTGCCAAAAGAGCTCCTAGTGCTACTGATGTTATTGAGATATATAGGATTAGTGGTTTGTTCGGTATTGGCGGCATGAGAATTGGAGGTGTCAATAGATAGTCTTTGATTTTCTAGAAAGCTTTATCACACTTCTCATCCCACTTGAAAGTTATTCCTTTATGGAGAAGATGCAAAAAGGGGTGGATTTTATCTAATAGCTGCGTTATGAACCTCCTGATGGACTACAATCTTCCTTGTAACCATCTCATCTACTTTAGTGTTTGTGGTGGTTCCATGTCGAGGATGGATTTTACCTTTACTGGATCAATTTCTATCCCTCTTTTCGAGACGATAAATCCAAGAAGTTTCCCTAATGTAACCCCGAAGACACACTTTTTTGGATTCAATCATACTTGGTACTCTTCAAGTCTGTTGAAGATGAGTCCTAAGACTCCTATGTGCTCACTTCTAAATTATTTGATTTTTCCAAAATATCATCCACATGATCTTCAACTATTTTGTGGATCATGTCATGAAAGATGAGGGTCATTGCTCTTTGATAGGTTGATCCCGTATTCTTTAACCTGAATGGCATCACGTTCTAGCAATAGGTTCCCCCATGGACAAGTGAATGCAATTTTGTGTTGATCCTCCTTGGCAATTATAATTTCATTGTAGCCTGAAAAACCATCCATGAGTGAACATTTCATGCCCTTCAATTAATTCTCTAGTAAGGTTGATGTTAGGGAGAGTAAAATAATCCTTCGAGCATGCTTTGTTTAAGTTCCTGAAATCAGTGTAGATTCAGATGCCCCCACTAGGTTTTGAGACTGGTACCAGGTTTGAAACAAACTCAGGATAATCTATTGGCCAGATGAATCTGACGTCAAGAAGCTTTTGTAACACTAGTTTCACCAGAAGTGCTATTTGAGGATGTATCTTTCGTAATTTTTGCTTGATTGGCTTGGCTTCAGGATAAATTGCTAAGTGATGCATAACTGCTTTGGGATCGAGCCCTGGCATATCAGTGTATGCCATGAAAAGTTAGCTCTGCGCTCTTTTAGGAATGCTGCCAGGTTCTTTTGTTCTTCATCCAATGAGGATTCAACATAGAAGGTGATCTTAGGTGCTTCTTCTATTTCCACATTGATTGGAGTGGCCTTTTCTTCTAGCACTACTAAATTTTCTAGATAAATTGCATTGAGGGGGAGATTGAATCCGTCATCCTTGGGTGCCTCAGAGAGGTTTTCAATATAATATGCGTCCTTTATTTTTACTATTTTAGGATCAAAGAGTGCCAAAGTGTGGTTTTCACTCAAGGATCTGCATGTTAGTTGCATTTCATCAATTTTGTGACTAAAGGATTCAATTGTCTTCTCATAGTATGCCCCTGTGTTGAGCTCTATGTCAAAACCTTCTTTGTGATCTGTCCATGGTAAACTATCATAGAGTCCCATGAATTCTGAGATCACTTCATCGTTTTCAAATAAATCCAGAATTGGTGGTCCTTTTTGGTCCATGTCAATGAGTTGGGGTATACTTGGTGTATTTTAGTTGGTTGATCAGTCGAAGTGAAGGATGTTATGGATATCATGAAGATGGAATTATTCTTAAATAGGTCAACAACATCAAGGGGGAATTCATCTAAGGTTGTATCATGTGATGGAGGTAACCAAGAGGAAGTCTTGGCCCGTTTAGCGGAAGTACCTTTTCCGATAAGGGTGACCTTGCTAGTAGTACAACCTAGGACAAAATTCTTTAGTCATTTCTTAGGAATGGTGGGTTCTAGTAAACCATTATCATTCTTTCCTAGCTTCTCATTCTTGTTATATCCCAATCCCTTCATTAGCTACAAGCCTTTATTGTCATCTTCTATGGGAAGAGTGGGAATAGGTCATTCATCTTGATAGAGGAGTTTAGAGATATTTTCCTCATTGACATCTTCTTGATTCAAATCCCCCCACTTGGTTAAGGTGGTAGCTTCCATCTTGGTTCTTTCAGGATCTTTGTTGCTAGATGTGGGTTTCCCATGAGATTGAGGAGAAATAGGTAGCTATCCTAAGACAAAGGTGTTCTTCATTAACTTATGGTTCCCAAAACCATCATCTTGGATCATTACTTTGATATCAGGTATGTTCTCAACAATGAGTGCTTTTGTTTCAGAGGTAGATGCAAGGGATGATGGGTCAACAAACGGGGTAGAAGGTGTAGGTCCTTCATCATTTTTGGGTACTTGGGGGATCTTATAGAACTTGGCCTCAATATTTTTGCAGTAGTAAAAAGGCTCATGATGTCCATGGATGGTGATCTCTCTACCCTCGAAAGGAAACTTAACACATTGATGATAAGTCGAGGATACAACTTTTAGGGCATGAATCCATGGTCGACCAAGCAAGATGTTATAGGGAAGATCAAGTTCTAACACTTGGAATGTAGTTTCTACAATGAGGGGATCCACTTGGATGGGTAATGCGATGATGCCTTGTGATACCCATTCTTGATCATCATATGCCCTGATGGTGGTACTCTTTGTATTTTTAATAGTATCTTCTGAATAACCCATATTTTTAATCAACTGAAGGGTGCAAATTTTCAATCCAACACCTTTGTCTACGAAGACTCTTTTGACACTGTTCTTATGAATGATAACCTCAAGGTGTAAAGCATGGTTATGAGATGGTTGTGATGGTAGGTCTTGCTTGGAGAAGGTGAGAAGGTGATCAGCGATATGGCCTACCATAGCTTGAAATTGATCTGTATCAATATCTTTAGGAATGGATGACTTAGAAAAAGCTTTCTCCAATATTTCCCCATGTGCGAGGGATAGCCTCAATAGTTCTAAGATTGATATCTGTACGGGGTCTTCTTAAGATGATCTAGGAGATTGTACTTGCTAGGATTGGATGTTGGAAAAGTAGGCTATGCCTTAGATTAAGATGGGACACCTTGGACAGTAATTTTTCCACATTGTGTGGTTACTCCACACTCTATACTAGGCTGTTTGATGGTGACAATGGTAATGACGCTATCATAAGAAGCAACTAAATTGGAATAGGTATGCTGCACATTTTTATAATCCTTAGCTTTTACGTTGTTGTTCCCTTTGCTATGATCCAACATAGGGTTCTTGTATATCTTAAGATCTTGATTCTTGGCTAGTACATCAACAGATATGGTGTCATTCTCTATGAGGTCTTGGATAATGTTTTTGAGCCTCATAAAGTATTTTTTTGTGTCCTTTAATCTTGTGAAAGTCACAAAGGTCTTTCTCGTTATACTAGGATAGTTTCTCTTGTGGTTCTTTGTAGTTTTCAAAGTTGGGAAGTGTTATCAAATTTTGACTCTACCAAATTTTTCATGATGGTTTCTATGGGTTCAGATAACTGTGTATTTGCATTTAGGATAGTTGTTCTTGTTAGTGGTTCGCCTTTGTTGCATGTCGGTGTTGTTTGTTGCACAGTTGGTTGGATGCTAGCAATGTGATTGTTGTTTGGCCTAGGGGCACACAGGACCACCTTAGCATCTACGACACCATCATTTGTTATATTCTTGTTCTTAGCCTAGACATGAGGCTTGTCATTTGAACTAGTTGATGGGCGATGATATTTGTAAGCTTGAGTATTAGCTTGTGAGATTAGAGCTCTCTCAATGTTAAGGGATCTAGGGACAAGCTCGTATTGAGATGTGATGCACTGCATTTTTAAGTGGAATGATAGATTTGGATCTAGATTTGCTATGATAATTCCCACTTGTTGTTCATTAGGGAGAGGCCACTTGCTCTTACTAGCTCTTTGTCTCCATCGTTGCAAGAAATTAGTGAAAGTTTCTCCTTTTTTTTTCTTGAGAGTGTACAGTTCTTAACTTATGCCCATGTCAAGGTTGAAGGATAAGTGATGGATAAATTTATAGGTAATTTCCTGGAAAGTTTTGATGTCAGGAGGTAGATGTAATGTCCTCGTGTGTGGCTGGGTGTGTCTCGATGACCACGTGTCTGACGGGCTTGTGTAAGACCCCAGATTCTTTGGTGGTGGCTTTAGTGGTGGAAGATTCCTCCCTAGTTGTCACCCTTAACACCCTGGGCAACCGCCCTCACTACTAGGTCGGTATTTTGGTGTAGTGGTTGGGATTTAGTGGTATCAGAGTTGAGGTCTCGAAGTCGAGACCTGCGGAGCGTGGTGGGCTGTAATGTCCTTGTGTGGGGCTGGGTTTGTCCTGACAACCACGTATTTAGCAGGCTTGTGTAAGACCCCAAATTCTTGAGTGGTGGCTTTGATGGTGGAAGATTCCTCTCTAGTTGTCACCCTTAACACCCTGGGTAGCCGCCCTCACTACTAGGACGGTCTTTTGGTGTAGTGGTTGGGCTTTACCCTGAAATATGCCTACCAATTTTTTCCTTTGAATTATCACAACCAAACCAACACTACACCAACTGTTTAGTGTTAGCTTCAACCATGATAAGCAAATTGAATACACTCAACACCAATAATGTTCACCAAGATCATTCAAGAGGCGAGGTGATAGCATACGACAGAGGTAAATGATCAATAACTAAAAGTAAATTACAATTAAATGTAAAGAGATGGTGAACCAACAATGAAAGTATTCCACACTTCCACTAATTCAGTGGGGGGAAGAAATTAGAAAACAAACTAATTCATCTGTTGTGGCAAGCATCCACTCATGAGTGGGAATTCACCACTTTCCAGTAGGTAAATAATGAAAGATTAGAATCTTATTTTTCCACATTGGCGGTAAACCATCCAAGGGTTACAAATATGAGAGATTAATAAATAAAATTTGTAGCAAACTAAAGGACTGAAACAATACTACTGTTTACAGTCTTACAATGAAAATAACTAAAATTTTACAAGAGAATTACAATAAATTTCAAGCTCAATTGATAGTAGAAGATCTCTCTCAATGATACCCTTATGAATTAATGAAATCCAAACCAAAATATGAACTTAAAGCAATCTGATTACAAAAACCAGCAAACTGAAATTGATCAACCAACAACTGAAAACTAAATAAATGCTCACAACTTCATCAAAATACCTTCGAATGGAATGAAAAAAATTGCAATGTCTCTCAAGAAGGTTGGTGCCCAGCTTGCAATGATAAAACAACATCAAAGCTCATCCATTAATTTTTGCATGAATCTCAATGCCCTCCTAAATGGTACGACCTTGTAAGGCGATTTTTGATAGATAAATTCGTACACTTCACAATAAAATCTAGTTTTCTCCATGAATGGTCACCATGAGCCTAGGAATAGAAAGAGCCAACCTCCATAATTGAAATTAAATTATACAAAGAGATGCATATGAAAATCACCTTCAACCATGAATGAACCGGAAAGATCAAAACTGAAAATAACATCAAATTCTCCAACAATGAAGCTCATTGTGCACTTCTGAATGAAGCACACTCTCAATCCACCATCTAGGGAACCATAGTTTTAGGCCCAGAGAATGGATTCAAATTACTAAGCTTCCCCTTAGCTGGGTTCTGAATTCAATCCAACAACATTTTGTTATAATTTTCCAAAGATGAGAATGAATGAGCAAGGCATCAATAAATAGGCTCTTCAATTGGAAAATGAATCAACTTGAAACTCCAACAATAAACTCTTCAGCTTCCTCCAAGGGACGCCACCTCTCATGTTGCACTTTATTTGAATTATTAAAAAATTAATCATCTCCCTATAGGCATCCATTTACAAGTTGCACAATAAGACATTTAATATAAAGATTAAATGCTCAAATCAACCCCCTTATGACCCCTTTTTAAAAACAACTTGAAGTTGTTGCCTAGGAAAAAGGTACAAACTGAAATTATAAAATTGACTAAGTGTTGAAACTTAGTCCAAAGGAGAGATAGAAGCCAAAGCCAAAACCAAGCATGGCCCGATTCCCCGAGAGAAATAAAATGATGACTTGGTAGGTTGTTGATAGTACCAACTGCCACAATAGACTTACTAAAATAGCCAATACGAAAATAGTAGGATTAACTTCAAAATTCAATAGAGACGCATTGAACAACCTCATTACTTAAAATAAAAATGTGAAATGTAAGATGATTAGAGTAACTGGGTAGTGTTTTGCCATGGAACTTACTAAAATAGTAAATTTTTAAAAAAGGTTTCTCGACTCACTTTGCATGTTATATCATTCACGAAGCTTTCGAAAGCCGAGAAAGAATCCACAACCCAATCTCAAACTCCATTGTGCTAGCTAAAATAACAAGTTCGAGAGAAAAGGTTGTCGGGGCAGAGGAGATTGTGACACACCATTAGAGACCTCTCAAAAAAACCAGAAAACAACACCAAACATGCGTCAGCTTAAGCATAAACCCAACAGAAAAATGGTTCAAAACTCCAATGAGATGGGAAACACTAATTTTGATGAACCTATGGGCTTCTAGAAATAGGCTATCAATCATAGAAGAGCATATGGCTAAAATGGGGAGATTACAGTCTACCCTTTCCAAAATTGCTTGTTCACAAGCAATTCCAATGCTACCCAAAATCACCATGTTGAACCAAACTGAATCTAAATTAATCCCAGGGTCCCAAATCAACCTAGGAGATCGATAGCACCAACTGTTAAAAGTATTGGATGCCAACACAAAGAACCTCCCCGTTAAAATTAGGGCTTCAGAAACACAAGGGATGACTCGAGAGAAATACAACATTGGTACCCTCATCTTCAATTGTTGTATTGCAAACTAAAAGTGATACCGGTTCCAAATCATTTCTCAAGAATAAGTCCCTCCTAATTTGCTGCTGCTAATCAAAACTTCTGCAAGGGAGGCAAGCATCTTGGTCCATAGGAGGGGCCAATGCACACCAAAACATGCCATTTAAGGAGTCCCATATTAATTACCTTGGGACCCTCCAAACCCTCAGCTGTTTCCATTTGGAAGTCCCAACAACAAAATTGTTCTTAAACAAGTCCCTTTAGACCAATGCCAAAAAAGAACCATGCTCCACACTTTCATCTCAATCCAAGGTGCCTGATGAATCCAAAAATATAGAAATCTTCACATATTTCCTTGAAGAGCACTCAATTTGACAAATCAAATTGACTGTGCTCCTTGCTCAAATGGCAATGTACCGGTGTACTGGCAGTTTCTCTAACATCATGAAGAACAACCATACCTGAATTTTTGACCATACTGTATCATTCCCTTACTCATCTAAGGCAGAAATTCAGTCCATATAGGAGATGGATAGACCTAAAAATGAATAAACCAGCTTCCAAATAGGTCTGAAATAAACATCTTAGGATCTGATTTTTGGAAAATCAACATCCATGAAGACAAGCAACAACCACAACATAAGAATATTTCATCAAAAATGACATGACTGCTCATGAATAAGGTTGGTGGCACCTTCAACAACGGTCCCCATGCCACCACAAACCAACTTTTGATCATATTTCCTTCCCAAAACACCAATTTATGATCAAAAGTAATGAACCCATGATAGAACAAGAAGATAGCAACAATCATAGAACTGAAATTTAGACACTTATCTCTCCAACCAATCTTGTTTTTATGCATACCAATCTTCATATGAATATACTTGGAATCCCAAATACTAATTTTCAATTGGAGACATTTCCCAACACAAGAGAAACTAATAACTACTACATTCTAAAAATAATGTGCTGGTTTATCCCCTTTAGAGTTTTCAATATTACCTTTTTTCCAAGTAATGCCAGGATCCCAGACTAGTAGCAATGAAGAACCACTTCTTAGACGAAGAACTACTCACAAAAATCCTCTGATCTTCTTGTTCCATATGAATTTCTGCTTCTTGAAACTCTAAGAAATATTCAACCATCCTATGTTTGTTGAAGGGATTGAATCCAACATCTTGTGACATGATTTTCTAGAAAGATTCCATTAATCCTTCATCAAATACAATTTTGAAATCAATCACTCTAAGATAAGATGAAGATGTACTAAATTTTGACCATAGCCTCACAAGCATGCTCATCAAATAATGAATAAAATATTCATCAACATGCCAATCAACTCCTTGTTGATGAACAATAATATTGCCTTCATTTCTTTGTGATCCAAGAGTTACTATTTCTTGCTGAATGGGTGCACTAAGAGCAACAATAGATTCAACTTCATACAACTCACGTATCAACTCTCCAATGCTGGAAGAAAAACTCAAATTTCCTCCTTCAATGATCTCTAAAGCAATTCCTTCATCATTTTCAAAAAGAGGATTTACATAAACCTTACTATCACCTTCTTCATACAAGAGATTGCCAAAAGCTTGAAAAAATTCTAGATGAGAATTTGAATTCTTTGATCTCTTAGGACAACATTCCAAATCATACGTTTCTTGTATGAGATCAAGCTCATCAAGAATTACTTGAAGCTCCTTTGCTCTTTTTTTTTTTCTTGCTCCCATGAATATTGAACAACAAAAATATGATTCTCTGCTTCAATTAGAGTCTCATGCACATCTTGTAACTTGGCTTTGGTAAGCTCGTTCCACTCCAATGCCTTGTCGACAATTTTGGCCACTTTGTGTTTGTCACAAATGATGCGCAAAAGGATAGATTTAATTTACTCCAAGGCAAACTTAATGGACTTCATATCATCAATAGAAATGCTACACACAATTTCTCCTCTTGGCACTTCATAAATCAACTATTCTACTTGCCTATGAATTCTATGAAGTTATGAAAAAACTTGAATATCATTTTCATTAGTGCGTGAACTTGAGTTGCAATCTTCATATGTTGGTTGAGATGGTGTAGAACAACTTTGATGGATAAAGATTTCAAAAATAGTTGGAGCTATACTCTTCAATTTGTCTCGCATGTGATGAACACTCTTCATAATTCCATCCATAGTGCCTTCCAATTCCTTAGCCTTCTGCCTTAATTTGGATTCAGGTGAAGAGAAATATACCTTATAACTACAAGAAGCTTCTAATTCCTTATTGTCTTCTACACATGATTCTAGGGAGTTAGTCAAATAAAATTTGTAGTGGGAAGAGACTTCAACTTCCTTTTTCTCCTTCTCCTCCTTAAATTGACTTTCGAATCGACATTCTTTGGAATTGTGAAAAAATAATTTGTTGGTTGAACACATCTCCTTCTAACCGAACTTCTCCTTCATTTGGATCTGCACTTATGGCCTCTTCATGCATCTCCATTTCAACTTTTGTTTCCAAAAGTACTTCCTTTGAATATTCAACATGAGGCTTCTTAACAAAAGTCAACTCACTGTTCTCCTTTGTAGAAAACAAGAGTAACTCACTAGTCTTCAAAGGTTCCACTGTCACATTACATTCTTCTACAAAATTCTTGGATGAGTGAAAATCTATAGATACCCCTTGAATTGTTGCTATGAATTCAAAGGGATTCCAACTTTCATCCTCTCAGAAATATCCTCTTCATTTTCAATAGTCTTCTTCATGAATGGTTTCAACTTATCTTCACATTGACTAAAAATTTCTTTAACTAACAAATCAACATTGGGAGAAATCTACTCTTCACGTTTATAAGCATCCAAGAGAAGAGTTTGGACACTTTTAGGAAGACTATCAGCTTCTTTAATTGTAGAGATTAGAACATTCATGACAGCTATGATCATACTCTCTTCTTGCTCACTCCAGGTTGAGGTGAAGAGATAATTAAACAAGTGATAAATCTGATTCTCCATCTCCAATTATATCAATAAGATGCAAGCACTAACTTCAGAAAATGTCTTTAAAACAATTGCTCTTCTTGAAAACAAGCTACTACCAGTTTCATCAAAATCTTGAAAACTTTCCACTATCATATTTAATATGATCTTCATAGTTTTGTCATCATAGGGCAACTAGGGAATTACAATTCTTATTATCTCCATGAAACAAGAAGAAATCAGTAGCTTGATTTCTTCATCAGGATGCCCCAACCAATAGGGATGATTCAAAAAATTCACTACAGGTGCTAAAGACAACTGCATTTCCTTCGAAGGTGATGGCTTCACTTGTCTCAGAAATTGTTCTAACAAATGAAGAATGTTCTGCTCATTTTCTCTTGACTGAAATTTTTTTCCAAGTCTCTTTCTAGCCATAAAGAAAGTCTTTGCCAACTTCATCTCTTCTTCATTAGCCATGCCTAACTGCCAACTTCTGGATACCACAAGGAGATAAACTATAATACATTCTAACTTTGGGAGTGATAATGGAGATCATTGTCATTCATCTGTCTCAACATGAAGCACTGATCCATAGGATGGCAGGGTCTTTTGCTTTAATACCACTGAAATATTCCTACCAATTTTTTCCTTTGAATTCTCACAACACAACCAACACTACACCAATTGTTTAGTGTTAGCTTCAAAAATGATAAGCAAATTGAATACACTCAATGCCAAGAATGTTCACCAAGATCCTTCAAGAGGTGAGGTGATAGCATATGGTAGAGGTAAATGATCAATAACTGAAAGAAAATTACAGCTGAATGTAAAGAGGCAGTGAACCAACCATGAAAGGATTCCACACTTCCACTAATTCAGTGGGGGAAGAAATTACAAAACAAACTAATTCATCCACTGTGACAGGCATCCACTCGTGAGTGGGAATTCACCACTTTCCAGTGGGTAAATAATGAAAGATTAGAATGTTATTTTTCCACATTAGCGGTAAACCATCCAAGAGTTACAAATATGAGAGATTAATATATAAAATTTGTAGCAAACTAAAGGACTAAAATAGTACTACTATTTACAGTCCTCTAATGAAAACAACTGAAATTGTACAAGAGAATTACAATAAATTTCAAGCTCAATTGATAGTAGAAGATCTCTCTCAATGATACCCTTATGAATTAATGAAATCCAATCCAAAATTTGAACTTACATCAATCTGATTACAAAAACCAGCAAATTGAAATTGATCAACTAACAACTGAAAACTAAATAAATGCTCACAACTTCATCAAAATACCTTCGAATGAAATGAAACAAATTGCAATGGCTCTTAAGAAGTTTGGCGCCCAACTTGCAATGATAAAACAACATCAAAGCTCATCCATTAATTTTTGCACGAATCCCAATGCCCTCCTGAATGGTACAACCTCCTTGCAAGGGAAATTTTTGATTGATAAATTCATACACTTCAAAATAAAATCTGGTTTTCTCCATGAATGGTCGCCATGAGCCTAGGAATAGAAAGAGCCAACACCCATAACTGAAATTAAATCATACAAAGAGCTGCATATGAAAATCTCCTTCATCCATGAATGAACTGGTAAGCTCAAAACTGAAAATAACATCAAATTCTCCAATAATGAAGCTCATTGTGCTCTTTTGAATGAAGGACACTCTCAATCCACCATGTAGGGAGCCATAGTTTCAGGCCTGAAGAATGGAGTCAAATTGCTAAGCTTCCCCTTATCCGAGTTCTAAATTCAATCCAACAACATTTTGTTATAATTTTCCAAAGATGAGAATGAATGAGCAAGGCATCAATAAATAGGCTCTTCAGCTGGAAAATGAATCAACTTGAAACTCCAACAAGAAAATCTTCAACTTCCTGCAAGGGATGCCACCTGTCATGTTGCACTTTATTTGAATTATTAAAAAATTAATCATCTCCCTCTAGGCGTCCATTTACAAGTTGCACAATAAAACAATTAATATAAATATTAAATGCTCAAATCAACCCCCTTATGACCCCTTTTTAAAAACAATTTGAAGTTGTTGCCTAGGCACAAGGTACAAACTGAAATTATAAAATTGACTAAGTGTTGAAACTCAGTCCAAAGGAGAGATAGAAGCCAAAGCCAAAACCAACGGCCAAACTGATTCTCCCAGAAATAGAATGATGATTTGAGCTGAGCTACTGATAATGCCACTGCCACAATAGACTTACTAAAAATAGCCAATGCCAGAAATAGTAAGTTAACTTCAAATTCAATAGAAGACCACACTGAATAGCCTCACTGCCCAAAATAGAAATGTGAACTGCAGATGATTGAACTGCTGCTAGAATGGTGTTGCTAAAAATAGAACTTACTAAAAATAGTAAATTCTGAAAATTTGCTCAACTTACTTTGCATGTTATATCATTGCAAAGCTTTCTAAGAACCCAGAAATAATCTGCAACTCGAATCTCAAACTCCAATGTGTTGGATTAAAATAGCAAGTTCCAGAAAAGGTTGTCAGATGGAGATACATGTTACACCATTCTGAACCTCTCCAAAAACCCAAAAAACTCCACCAAACATGCATCAAAAACTCTAACATGCAAACCTTCAAAAACTGCTTCAGAACCCCAATGAGATAGGAAACCATAATTTTACCTTTGATGAGCCTACGGGCTTCCAGAAATAGGTTATTAGTCATTGAAGGGCGTATAGTTAAAATGGGGGCATTACAGTAGATGAGAAAACCAATCCATGGCAGGACTTGTTAAACTTCAAGGGAAGAGGCACATTAAATAAGAATCATTGTAGGCCACCTCCATACACATGATGTTAAATTATTTGACATGGTCCACAAGACTTCCTATCCCTTTGTATTTGTTGAATTTAGGGATTTCAAAACCAGAAGGGAATGGTACCATTGCTATGTTTCGATCAAATAGATGAGGACATAGATTCTGTGTATAGGGCTTCTTTGTCTTTCCCATTCGAAGGTCTTCCATTTCTTGAGATAGTGCCTTAAACTACGATGCTAGATCATCTTGTGGGTTTGGTGGAGGAACATATGGTTGGATGATGGATGCATTTTGATATGATAAGGTGTTGTATGGGGTGTATGGTGGTGTGAGATTCTGTGAGGGTGATTGCGGTATTGATGTATATGTTCCTAACATGTTTGTATTGACGATGTTTTGTTGAGGATTATAGTAGGAACATGGTTGTTGTTGTTGTTACTGTTGAGCATACTGCTGAGCTAGTAAGGCTTATTGTTGTTGTTGTGCCACTAGGGCTTACTATTGGGCTTGTTGTTGGGCTTGCTATTGTTGTTGCGATGCTAAAGCTGCTTGATGGGCTTGATGTTGTTGTTGGACTAATGCTGTTTCTTGTGCTGCTAAGACTGCTTGTTGTTGTTGTGATGCTAAAGCTACTTGTTGTTGTTGCTACTTGTTATTGTTGTTGCTGTTGTTGTGCTGCTTGCTGTTGGATGGCTTATTGATAAGCTTGTTGTGCTTGCTGTAAAGCTAGGGAATGTGCTTGCAATGTAGGATTAGGTGGTTGTTGGGATATCTGAGATAGATTGTGAGGGTTGATGTTTTGAATGGGTAGCAGATTTCTGATAAGAGGTTTAGGGTTCCCTTGGTTTAACATTCCTTGTAAGATGGTGGATTGATGTGGAGGAATGTAAGTTTGAGGTCTTGTTTGTTTTTGCATGATAAAGGAGACTATGGGAAAAGATGAAGATGGTCCCATTCGATTTTGTGATGGAAATGACACACTAGGACCTTGTGTACATTGATTAAAAAGATTCCCTTGTCCCATGTCTTGAGTATTTCCTTGTGCTAGAGATGTAAACAAGGTATTACCTAGGTTGGTGGGATTCGTGACCAAGGGATTGTTCTAAGATGGGTTGGTGATGGATGGGGTGGATGTGTTTTGTGAGACCCATGGTACAAATGAACCAATGGGAGGATTGGGTAAAGATGTCCCTATCTACATTAAGGGTTGACTCTATGGTGTAGTATTGACATGCCCTTGTGTGTTGTTTTGAGACATTTGGTCTATACTATTTTGCGTAATGGTGGGCCCACTTGTGGTACTCTGGGTATGGATGAAGAAGGGTGTCCTCGATATGTGGAGGTCATGGTGGAATAATGAAGTTCAAGAGATTTTTATGGCTATTTAGGATCCTCAGGAATGGTAGGAGCACCAAATGTAGGTGTTTATGTGGTTGTTTGGGATGGAGGATTGGTATCGAGGGTACCCACATGTGTTGCTTTCAAATGGATGATTTAGAACAAATTATTTGGCAAGGTTAGTTGTAAGACTGGGAGTGGATGTTTGAGTTTGTTCTAGTGATGGAGTTGTAAAACCGTGTGTCAAATTTTGTGTAACAAATGATGAGGAAATAGGAGCTACGTTTTCAAAGGCTTGATGTTGCATGATTTCCTCCCTAGTAAGTTCAAAGGGATTGTTCTTGATGTCTTCTATCTCATATGGTCCTAATGGAGATGATGGTTGTTGTGATGGGGTAACTTGACTTCTCGAATCAAATTCTAAATGATTTGTATCACTTGAGGTAATTGTGACTTTGGTTTTCTCCATGATTCTCTTGTGTTGTGATCTCATTTTTACCATAAATTTTGTGTCACTTTTGGGAGAGCTGTGTTGTGATTTTCAATGTTTGAACTCCTTGTTGACTCAAATCTAGGTAAAAGGGATGCTCTAAGTATTTTTGGAGTAATGATGATAGAGGGGGATGAAAAGATATGTGATGTGGAGAGTGACCTTTGCAAACTTTTTGGGACAACACTTTTGACTCAAGTTTTATGTTTTGGTGTTGGGATAAAGGATGTTGATGAAATTATAAATCTTTAGGGTAGACTTGTGACCTTCAAGATAGACTAGTTCAAGGATGATAACTAACTTATCTAAATGCATGGAAAATGATTCATTTCACATACAAAATAGCTAAGTTAGGGTTTTGGGTTGATTGATATCCAAGTCAAAAAAATATTGGTGTACTCAAAAGTTTGCAAAGTTTGATGAAGTGAAGGATGAAATTTGATGGATGGGTGAATGAATTTTTTGACCCAATGTTTACTTTAAAGTGAAGCTTTGTTTTCCAAGACCAAGGTAGTGAGAATGATGCTAAACCTTTAAAGTTTTCCAATATTGAATACTAATGTTAACCTAAATGAGAGGATAGATGTGGGTATGTAAATTTGATTCATTCCTCCTAGCTCGAGCATAATAGTTTCTTAACAAGAGGTTACGATTGCAATAAAGTATTAAGGCCCACTTCCTACCAATCTTTGAATTATGATACCTACGTCTATAATGGTGACATGTAGATTTTCCTCTATGGATTTTGATTGTGTGATAGATCATTTAGAGGAATTCAAAACCATGAAGAGGACCAAGGTTTTAGATAGGTTGATTATCATGGAAAAGGCTTGGGTTTTGACTCATAAAGAACATGTACATGTGTGGATTTTTCCTCAATGAGTGTTCATAAAATTTTACTAAAAAATTGTTTCTGTTGAGGTAGAGTGTCGAAATATGGTTTTTTGATTGCTTTTGAATTGAGATGACTAAGCTTGAAGTGATGACCAATAGACCTTCTTTTGGGGATCCTAACTTTGCGTGGGATCATTTAGAAGAGTTCAAGTTTATGGAAGAAAGAAAGATATTTATTACCACATGGGTGGTGGTAATATGGGTCATCCAACCTCAATATTGGTTTGTTTCTCTTCTTTATCTAAGATGTTTGCAACTTTTCTCCATTGAGTGGGTGTTTCTTTTGCTAAAAAAGTGAAGCTTCTCAAACTACTAATGATATCGGTTTGTTCCTCGTTAATAAGTTGAAAGTTTGGCTAAATGATAGCACCTTCAAGATCATATTGTTTGACGGGAGCAATCGGTCTCCAAATAGTCATGTGGGGTTCAATTGTGTCAATTTATCTTTCCTAAGTGAATTTATTTTACTAAAAACACTTGTCTTGATTAAGTTTTCAAACTAAATGTTTATGTCAAAAACAACATAACCTTCACAATGTCCATTTTGTGAAAATCATGAGGTTGAAGCCATAATTTCCTATGTTGTCTTTGGAAAATATGGATTGAGATATAAGTCAAGATATTTAGAAATCTCTAAGGATAGAACTCCTTAGGACAAGCACTAATATCAAGGCTATTTCAAAAGGTATCCATATTTAATCCAAAGTGTTTGAAATTTTGAGGAAGATAGTGAATGTTTATTTTGTAACGTTTTAGAACCAAACAATGTATTAAACTGATTCACAATCATTTACAATCCTAGGTTGAAATGGCCATACTTGTTGAGTCCCCACTCAAATTTCTCCAAACACTAAGACATTGCGAATAGTTAGAGATTTGGCAATACTGGTTCCCCTCCACGACACACACTACTCGAGACCACCAAATCTCAAAATCCTGAAGATCCTAAGATCCTAAGGATTTTGCTGTTTCAACAATGAATAGTACAAATGTGGGGTAGCTTCAGAACAACCGTTCTTGCACCAACAAGCATTAAGGATTTTTGGCAACTAAATAGTTTGGATCTTAGTAACAAATTGAGAAAACCTAGCTGTATACACACCCACTTTGCTACTTAAGGTTCTTACTACCATTCTCGTTCCACTTAAGGCATGGTACTAGGTGTAGTACGCTACACAGTCTAGGATAGAAGGTACTTTTTCACAATTTCCCAACCTTTAATATAGCCCGCCGGTAAACATGCTTGTAAGAACTTGCTAATGAGTTTCTCGTTGCGAAGTGTGTCTCATAGTAAGTTCTCTCTTAAGGGTGACACAAAGCATAAGTGTACTTAAGTATTTCTCTTCACCCAAGATTGCACAAGGTGCAAGGGGATTGGATACGTACTATAAGTGCACACAAACAACGAAGTACACTTGGAGTGTTTCTCTTCACCCAAGATCACACGAAGTACAAGAGGATTGGATACACACTACAAGTGTGTCACAACAAAGCAAACATTGATTCATTTTACCGACTAAAGGTAAGATGAATTTATTTTATGCACCAAATGAAATGTTAAGTTGCCTTGTTCAATTTTAAACCCCAAAAGACAATGATGAGCTGAGGGTTCAATTTTAGGTCCCGTTTGAGCGTTCATTTTAAACCCAAATGAAATTTAGTGAGGTCCTAGAACATAAAGTAAAAAGCATAAGAAATTGGGTTAGAATTGCCCCAAAGCATCAAATTCTTGTTATAATCATAAAATATCGATAAGAAAATGCTTCTTCATTTTAACTTCATGTTGTCCAACCCACAAAACCACATTAGTCTAAAAAATAGAACATTAGAGGCATGTTAGCACTTTGACAAATCAAAAAATTAAAACACATGTTGAAGTACGATCGTTAAACTTCTTACCAAAGTTGGGCGTTGTTGTACATGATAGCATTGCTTTGGTGAATAAGGGCGTTGCTCTGTAGAAAAACTAGAGAGCACAATAGCATCGCTATTTGGTTGGGTGTCGCCGTTTGTAAATCTTTGATACCTCAATAAAGTATTAGTGTTGTCGTTTATTTAATCAACGTTGGTGCATTTAATAGGAATCACTATTTGAAATGACGATAGCATCACTGTATGGCGATGCCTTGCAAAGGCATCGCTGAAATTGAGTTGGGCATCGCTCTTTCCTGCAAAAGTCAAAACAAACAAAATTTGAGATAGAAATTGATTAAATTGATGGTTTTTCCTCCTTCTAGCGCTAGAATGTCAACCGAGGATACTAGTATGGGACGATTACACTTGATTCATGAAGAATTAAAGCATAACGTAGCCACTAATACTCAATCTTAAACAAGATCATTCAAATGAAAGTTAAGCTAAACATTTATTGAAACTAAACATTATGAACTATGAAAGCATCCAAATATCTACTCTAATCCATCTGAAACTTATCCCGTTTTTGAATTGGTGTTGTGTTGATGTGGAACAACGACGCACCGATAGAACGATTGTGGAAAGCTAAGGTCTGGAAACAACACTCTAACGTCAAACCTCAGGGAGCTAGAGGTGCTTTTAAATTTTCAATTATAGTCCAATTTAGATACATGAAAAGAAATAAGCCAAGAAATAGAAATGAACAGCCTGCGGATGGAGCCTGATTTATATTGGAAAAGCAGATTCTGGAGAAAAACCCACCACACAGAAAAGATCCTTTATTCACGGTAAAACAAATTACGCCTGATGCAGACTTCACTCTTTGATGTCAATTATAGCAGCATACACAATGATCTTTATAGAACATTCAGTTACAATACTCTAAATTGAATTCCGCGATTAACTCATCCAATTGTTCATCCAGACATTCCGTTATGTTAACCGGTTTCATTCCACAGAGGTACTTTCATCCATATCCTCCACTGGTGGTTTATTGAACTTCTACAAAAATATGCCAACAATTGGTATAGTGGTTTCCCATTACGCTCCCTCGGGTTGGTGAAGACACACCAAGTGATTCTCCCAATGATTGGCTGGTTGTATTGTATGTTGGTGAGACACTAACTATGTCTCCCAGTACTGAGCCCTGTTGTCGTTGTAGAACATCACCTTGACAGGGGTTACAGGAACCTAAATCCATATTGTGGCAGCTCTATGACAAGGGGATTATCCTCTCACCAAAGGTGCTGGTATTTCATGTCATGGTACCGATGAGCAAAACTTGCTCGGTAGAAGACAAGTCATATCGCTGGGAACTTCATACCGGTGATCATCCACATGTGAAGCTATAAACAAGACATTCGCTTCTAATTCGTGAGAGGTCATGCACCGAAGTTCAAAGGTCACATAGACATCAACATTCCTATCAGCGAGACTATCGCTATCGCTAGGAGATCATACCGAAGCAACATACCTATCGGCGAGACCACATCCATTGCTAAGAGTTCTTACCGAATGTTCACACCTCT